>CAJUYH010008165.1:0-15970 GCA_910591685.1 Galerucella tenella | reverse complement strand
TGCAGCACTCTGTATAGTTCGATATAATTTCAAAATATGGACCTTCAGCACATCTACTATTTTTGTTGATAACATTTTTTGATATCTCTCAAAATAACCCATATACCGAAGTTTGTCGTAATATTGGTACACCCTGTATATACCTTAATTTGCAGTGAATGTTTGCGACATATTCTCCTGTATGGAATACTTGGAAATGTATTTATTTTTTCAAATTGATTAAAATTGAACATTTTGTCCACTGCTAATATTTTGAGACATCCTATATCTATAAACCCGTACACGCGCCATCATTAACATTAACTTCGATTCTCCAAAAAAATTCAATCAAAGATATTAAACAAGAATCGACGAATAATAAAGCATGTTTTTTATCGGATCAAAATTTAATTTATTGAATAATTTTACAAGAAATGTGGATATAATCGGCATCGGAGCGAGATTATACGCATAGTTTGGCAACGTGGAAGTAGATACCGGATGCGCAAGGTCGTCGAGAAAACAACACGGCCACAGCCACAATCTTATAAGAGACTAGAAATACATATACAACACGTTGCGTCGCAGAATTCCAAGATGAACCATCCATCTTGGGGGTTTCTGAAGCCTGTCCTCCTCTTCTTTCGTTCTTCCTCCTATGAGGTAATCGCAAACTGCATTTGTCTATTTACAACGGTCAGTTTTAAGCGATGAAAAGGTTGCGACTTGCGACTAGTGGTTTTGTTTATAATGACCGCTCGACTACAATAAAAGGTAGTTGTTGTTGTGAGATGTTTATTTTGTTTCACTCTGAGAAGTTAATTAATTGTTTTTTAAATGCTTAATCTAGTCTGAATACAGGGTAATTCGAAAACAAAATTCAAATCACAAGCGTTCAAAGAGGTAGTATTTTTGTGTGTTTTAGTTATACTCTGTTTCTTATTGTCTGACAGCACGCGAAAAGGTCACAGATGCTAGTCAGGTAGTAAACCATAAGCGTCACCGTTCATCTAAGGAATTTATTTACTATTTAATTTTATACCCGATCTGATATATAAAGGTAATATGAATCTAAATTCGGTTATTTAAAACAACTTGATAATTTCCAAGAAACATTACAATAGGGTCCTACTAGGGATTTTCCTAATGACTACTTAGAAATTTTGCAGGTATAGGTATACGGTGAAACTTGGTCTCGCCCAAATTTGTATAATTTGTTTTGCTCAGAGTCGCTTACGTTCCATAAGTGTTAACTGTGTTGTGAAAAATGTCTTCAAGTTTCACCCCAGTAAAGTGTAAGAGCGTGCTTAGCTTACAAACGAAGACTGTAGTATCAAATGTGCATGATGCTGTTGTACATCAAATGCCGGCTGCTACTGTTAGAAATATAGTTTCGACATGTTCCAATATGACAGGAGTTAGTAAATCTACTATTTACAGGCTTCTAAGGGAGAGGAAAAATGGAAATATATCTCCACCTAAAAAGTCAACTGGAAGAAAACCACTTGACCTTGATGAACATATGCAAAATACAATAAGACGGAAAGTACACGAGTTATATTTTAAAAAATACCAGTGAAACCGCGAGTGAAGTACAAAATTCAGTGCTACAGGACATAAAAGTGTACGTGAAGTTGAAAGTGCAACAGTTGTGGCAAAATGAGTGGCATGTATCACAATCAAAGTTACGCAATGTTAAAACAACAGTTAATCCTTGGCCCTATACAAATCTTGATAGAGCATCACAAGTAATATTTTCAAGACTCCGATTAGGCCATACCAACATCACTCATAGTTATATTATTAAAAAAACTGAACCTCCACAGTGTGAACTATGTAATTGCCAATTAACTGTGAAACACATCCTAGTAGAATGCCCAATTTTCAATCAAGCAAGGATAACAAATAATATTAGCAATAAATTAGATGTAGTACTCGGTGTAAATTGTGATGTCCAAAATTTAATAACCTATCTCAAAAACATGAATATTTTATCCAAATTGTAATCTAGAATAATTATATTGTCGCTAATAACCCTAGAGGTTGATGCGACTGAAAATAGAAATAAATAAAATATTTTAAAAAAGAGATCCCGACCCTCGACATAATTCTTAGAATGGTAAAGGAGGACGAGAATTTGCCTGACATAGGGCGAAAAACTTTGTGGAAAATATTACACAAATTAAATTTTACTTGGGAGAAGCAAAGTCGCAAATCAGTGCTAATCGACAACGAGCAAATAATATGTTGGAGACGACAGTATTTACGAGATATCGAAAAATACAGACAGGAGGGAAGACAAATCTATTATCTTGTAGTGAATAGACAAAAATATATTTCGTAAAATATATTGTTTTAATTGATAATTGGTCAATACTTAGAAATGCGCGAATTATGTAGTTGAATGAACTACAGGAATTTAGTACATGTCCCTACTGTTGCCAGGTGCTTATTTATTTATTGTAGTGTAAGCATTTTTGGAATGGTTATAGATTTGTAGACATAAATTTTAATGATTATTAAATAAAGTTATGCTGAACGAATAAGTTGCTTTATTCATTGGAAGTATGTAAGGTATAATTAGAATTAACAGAACCTGAAGATATACTTTGAACATTTTTAAACAAAGTATATCACATGGCGATCCTGCCAGTTCTACAAATCTTAGTTTGTAGTTATATGTAAGTGAAAGTTTGGATTGTGAGATATTATCAATAATATGGGACAAGAGCATTCTAAGGATGAAATTATCATAGCCCAGGCTGGTAATAGTGGTGGTCTTACGAATACTCCCAAATTAAACGGAGGGAACTCTTTTTCGACAGCGGAGATTCTGGGAATGATTGCATTCGCTGGGTCGTTGGTGACAGTGATCTACTTCGTGATGAAGACATTCAAAAGGCATTTGGAAAATAAGATAAGAAGAGAAATAAGGATGAGTCAAGAGCTAGTATAGTAAAACAGTGCTAGTGAGTGAAAAATTAATGGAAGAAGGTATTTTTAACTCTAATTTTTAATTATATTGTATTCTTTTATTTTTACAAATGAGTAGTATAGACTTATTTAATGATTTAAATGAAAGCATTAAGGGGTTTAAACGGAATTTAGGTAAAGATAATCAACAAAGGCGTCTTAATTTAGAAGTTAATAAGCAGCAAAGTATTGAATTAAGTCAGTTTGAAAGAGAATTTGCAGCTTTAAAAAGGGCATTTAATTTAAAATATCATAGTACAGAAACTATTGATACTGTTAAATCAATTGTGGAGTCAATTGAGAAAACAATTGACGAAGTAAGTAAAAGTTTAGAGGAGAGATTGGCGATTATCATAAATTCAAAGGATAACTTAATCAATATGGGAGAGAAATTTGATTTAAAAACAGCTTCTAGTTTAGTCCCTATAATTGACGATACGGAGGAATCGGTAAAACAACTAATTGATGCCATAGCATAGCATATTATACGATAGCATTTTAGATAATGACGGTAAAAAGTTCTTGATTAAATATGTGTTAAAAACTAGGTTGACACAATGTGCAAAATTAAAATTAAATTCAACTTACAACTTTAATGCAGATTTAATTACAGATATTAAAAGTAAATTGCTAACAAGGCAATCAGCAGCTTCTTTATCGTTAGGTGCGTTAGGTTCTTTAGCGTTAGGCGCGACAAAAATTTTGAAAATTACGAATGAAAAATTGGCTATTAATGCTTTTGCAAATGGTTTACGTAACCACGATTTAAAAACAATAGTTAAAGCACGAAATTATAATTCGTTAAACGAGGCGATAAGAGGAGCTAAAGACGAAGAAATAACGAATAATTCAAATTCCCACATTTTTAGTATGCGCGGTCGATCCAAATCTAGGACAATTAATAATAGAGATAGAGGTTTCGGCCGAGGAGTTAATAATTACTCTCAAAATAGAAATTTCTCCCAAAACCAAAATTATTTCAGAAATCAAAATACTTCGAGATACCAAAATTCGTCCAGGTATCAAAATTTTCCTAGACATCAAAATCGAGGTAATAATCGCGGGATGAGATCTCGTGGAAATCCTTATCGGGCTCCACGCAATTTTTTCTTGCATAATGAAGACCAGAGGAGCGAAAATAACAGTGAAAACGTTTTTTTTCGTCCCTAAAGGTAATGATGAAGATAGTCATGTAGTACTGAATGTAAACGGTTTAAATTACATTCGAATGAGACATTCGATGAGACATGGCTGAATGAAGGACATTCAGTGAAAAAAATTTGGCAGGACAAAAGTATTAAAACCAGTCATCAAGCTTCCATAGAAGGTTTATCTACTGGACTGAAAACTCCTATCGGTAAAGGTCGCCGACTAATAATAACGCATATTGGATGCAATCAAGGGTTCGTTGAAGGTGGTTTACTGGAGTTTCAGTCAACATCAACCAAAGACTATCATGAAGAAATGACTGCAGACGTTTTTGAAGAGTATTTTACACAAATGGTCGAATTAATTCCAAATAATGCTGTAATCGTTATGGACAATGCCACTTATCATTCGCGATTAACAGAAAATCTTCCATCTACCTCTTGGAGAAAAGCTGATATTAGAAACTGGTTAATCGTAAAAGATATACCATTTGAAGATGATTTGTTGAAAAAAGAACTTTTAAAGGTTGCTTCAGATCACAAGCTACAATTCAAAAAGTTTTTTATTGATGAAATAGCCAAGAATCGTGGGATAACAGTGCTTCGTTTGCCGCCATACCATTGTGAATTGAATGCGATAGAGTTAATATGGGCCCAAATGAAAGGTTATGTAACTAGACATAATAAAACATTAAAAATGAAAGATGTTCATGAACTAATGAAGTACTCATTGACAACAATAACTGAAGAGAACTGGAGAGATGCTGTGAATCATGTAATTGAAGAGGAAGAGAAAATGTGGGTTTTAGATAACCTCATAGAACAAACTATAGAACCGATAGTGATCTCTCTCGACGAGTCTTCGAATGATTCTTGTATGGCCAGCGAAGAGGATGATACTATAGATTGAATTTTATATTTCCTATAAATGGTATGTTTACTTTACTTGACATAAATTAATTCATTGTCAATAAATTTGAATTATGAAAATTAAACTATATTTTCTTTAATTAATTTAATTTAATAAAAATGAAAATGTAACTTGTTAATAGGCCTGAACGAATGAATTTTATTCCAACTGTAATGTCCATCGAATCTAATTAAATAAGCAGAATAAACTAATATCGTAATCTCCGCCACTGCCGCAATAGTTATCGTTTATCTGGAATTGTTCAGTTTTATTACCATATTGTATTTTGAGTTGAAACAGGGATGTATAGATAACCAATACAGACACCTACTTGTTTTGCATTAGGATTTTAGTATTCACTTGTAAAATTCTTAGGATCACTCTGTGAAGGATAAATTTCTATTTGAATATTTAATGAGGCTACTGTGCTGTTAGACATTAAGAAATAAACTATGGGTACAATGGAAAAAGAAGAAAAAGAAATAGTTTCTTCCTCATACCTTTTGAGGGAAAAACAAAGAAGAACCCAGGAAATTTAAGAAATCACTATTCTAAGTGCCAATTAAGTTTCAGAGCTGTGAGCATTGAGACTTAGACTCAACTTTCCATACGTTTTTTTTGCCAAAAATTCCTAAAACAAGAAAGTATCCATCGAAAAGATACACAGCATTACATGTCGAACCCAACTGACTCCCTGGTGGCTAGTTTGGCGAATCGATAGACTGCTTAAGATGGTGGTGGATCGCAGTGCGGCTGGTTTCATTCAATCGCTTGTTACGGACACATAGCTCGCGGGTTTCTTGAAGGGACTTTCCAGGTACGAACCTTTTAACAATGAGTAGTATTCTAGGAATATATAATTTTTGTGTGTAATTTGGCTGTCGACATTTTTCTGTTTACCTGGTCTCTTTTAGTGATTTGGTTCTCGGAAAACAATGAGACCCCATTCAGTTTTCATAATTGTTTATTATGGACAAAGTATTTACAACATGAATTTCAACAAAAAATATTAATTTGGACACAGCAGATGAAGATTTTTGTTCATTCTTCATATAAATGTAAGTGGCGTGGCAAAGTGCAGTGAGAGCAATCGTTTTGAAATTAAGTAACCTATAAGAAATATGCTACCTATCATGATAGTTCTAAAAAAAGAGCCTTCCAAGTGCAAGTGCAAAATTAAAAGATATGACTCTACGAAAATTATAACCCATTCACAAGAAGATACCAGTGATCGCAATGGAATGCGGATGTCAAAATGCAAAATGTAGAACAAACGTTTTTATTTGAATCATAATAATAACATGATATTATTAAGATCCTTCAAAGAGGAATCGAGAAACGCCCGAGGAGATTCAAATAATGTTGGGTTAACAAACTCAACCATACGTCTTATTATGTTAATCTACTAGATCGCCTTCAGTTATCAACAATTAACTATCTATTATTATAAACTAGTATCTATAGCAATAATTAGATCCACTTTGTTGATTGTGTTCAAGAACTTCATCCATTTGTTGGTTATATTAATAGAGATTTGAAGGAGCCGTCATTATTTAAAGTTGTATATAACAGAAGATTAATGAGATGAGGGGGCGCAAAATATTAAGTTTGACGCTGCCAATAATATGCATTGAGCAAAAAGTGAAAAGCTGCATAAATGGTGGTAAACTGTTAATGCTGAAGCATTATTTTTGACGGGTGAGGATCGTCAAACGTGCACAAAATGTGAGTCATATTTCTTTTATTATCACATGTTTCGAATCGTTGATATCAAATATCGGTTTGTTGTGAACCTATGACTTCAAGTAACCCCATAACCAGAAATCACATGAATTTAATACTCTGGAGTTTGGATAAACTGCTTCTGAATATATTGCATAGAAATCTAACTAAATTGTACTGGAGCATCTTCGTGCATGAATCACATGTTCAGTCTAATATTAAATGTGAGATGAATAGAATAGAATGGAAAAAATGTATTTCACCAAATAAACAAAAATTGTACAAAGAAATTATACAATCATAAAATCGTATACAATAAACATATTATACATAAAATGAATTTTCAACAAATAGTAAATAAAAAAAAAGAATCTACCAAACAACAAATTTTTGGTGTCTTAGTCAAAAATAAAATATTATGCTAGAAACTCTTCTATTGTGTAGCAATTTTTGTCCAACAAAAATTGTTCTACTTTACACTTAAAATTGTGTAGATTGCCACTATTCTTTATGGTGTCTGGAAGAGTATTATAGAACTTACATCCCAGATACTCCACATTCTTCTCAAAAAGTGTCGTCCGGTGCCTAGGTATTAATAATTGACCCTTATTCCTAGTGTTATAATTATGAGAAGCACGTTCGGCAACGTATATTGACTTATTCTTACCCAAGTAACATTTTTAAGTGAAGCCAGTTTTAATTATGTTTTATTCGAGTTTTATAAAAGCAGAATTGTACACTCTTGTTTTAAAAAGGTTATAATATGTACTTTTATGACTTGAAGGCAATATTGCTTCATAGTATAGCTTTAAAAAGAACTTCAAAGTATAGTCTCAAATCCATATTATCTTAAAAATATTGTAATCTTATTACTCCCCTATAAGTATCCTACAATTTGCAGTGATAGGGCATTTCACACTTATAATACTCCTAAAGATAATTTTGTTTTAATAAGGATATATTCATTGCGTAGTTCCCTTATAAAAGTATTAAAAGTTAGTTTTAAAGAGTGCAGTAGGCTTAGTTTCCTAGATAATAAACACTTAAAAGTTGTAATCTTAAAACTGATATAAATAAGTAAATTATAAGAGGTGAATGAGGCAGTATGGTTTTAAAAAGTACTCTTCAATAGGAAACCCAACTTTTTAAGTAATCTAATAACATACCATATGAGAAAATGGCAACGTTTTGGAAAAATGGATTAAAATTGAAAAAAGTGGTAACTTTCACCGTAAGTGGAAAGAAAATAAAAAACTGAAAAACAGTTTTAAATCCAAACAAGTCGTGAATACGTTTGTAAACACAATTTGTGATCCGCCTACTGATAATTCGAATATCGATTTTGAACCTATTATTTTTATTTGGCCAGTATAACAATCCGTTTTCTTCCCAATTGCTAGGAACTACAGACAAACAAATTTGATTGTCCTCGATGGTTTGGACTATTTTAAATGGCATTTCAATTATAGTAAACAACAAATTTCGTCGAAGATAAACAAAACGTCAAGAGTAAATTTTAGGTTATGTCAGTAGGACTAAATAGTCTTAAGAAATATTTTTTGTTCTCTTGACTTAATACATACTTTTCTAAGTCAAAATTACCTTAAAGTAGCATAAAATGAAAGCATTTTTATAGTAAATAGTTTTAAGAAGGTTTATATTTATGCCAAATGGTTTTTACTCGTTCTGCCGCTAGAAGGTTGGGAGTCGACATTTTTTGTGGTAGTGGCTATTGCTCCCAACTAATGTATTTCAGATTATAATTTTAGGGTTATTTTAATTTACCGCTATAAAATCACAAATTTGAAATAATTGAAATCATTTATAAGAGTTATACATACTACTCAAAGATAATAACTATAACTAATAACATACGATTTTATGACAAAAGTTAATCTTTATAAAGTTTTCTGCTTATTTTTATATTAAGATAATAGTCTTCGGTCCCATGCCTTTTAAAAATATTTGTATTACCTACCGTTGAAACTTCAGTCGAATTGTACTACGAGACAATTTTTGGTAGGAGGGCGGCTTTTAGGGGTGTCGGAATGTGTATTATCCTAATAACAAACACTTCCGATTAAAAGAATAGATATTTATACAACAAGTGCTAAGGTGGTGCTTTTTTCACGAATGGAAAGAACAAACAAATCGACGCCATTTTTAGTCCATTTAGAGCAACCTAAAATGAGACTATTTTTAGTTTTTGCATGAAATTTAGCATAGAATTAAAAAAATATTGTATGCAGCAAGTGCATAGAGTGGTGCTTTTTTCACAAATGGAAAAATTGACGTCGATTCAATGAGTGCAGTAAAGACACTTCTGATGTTACATACAATATTTTTTCCAATTTTATGCAAAAACCAGAAGATGTCTCATTTAGGCTGCTCTAATTGGACTAAAAATAACGTCGATCTATTTGTCATGATGATATAACGGTGCATAAAAATGACACATGAGCGCATAAAATAACTTTTTTTATGAATAATCACTTTTTGTCGTTAAATCAAAAGTAAAATACTCCTCCCGTCAGCCCCATCTGTGAACACACTGTATATCATTTATTTGAATGTGGTAAGAGCTGAAGTATTATAAAATAGTTTGAAATAGATATTTATTATTACCTATATTCTCTTAGTTTTAACAACCATATTTATAGTTCCGTCAGATTTCTGATGATTTATTAGCCACTTCCAATAATTTCTTCATTAAAAAATATTTCAACTTTTTGTAAATTTCGGATGAAGAAAGCAACAAAAATAGCCTTGTAACGTAAATTAGTTGTAAACATACATATAATATAACATAAGTAAATAAATAGGAATACTTGCAAAAATAATAGTAAAAAAATGTTACTGCGGAAACTTTTTTATTTTCAATTCTTGAAAATCAATATTAGTAAGTTTTAACAGAAATGTAGTGTTCGTTTGAAAATTTACGGAACCAATGAGCCTTTGGAAATATTTTTATCAGCCATTTATGTTATCGAATACATTCTTCTAATAATATGTTTATGTTCAGGACATCTTTGGAAATAAACTGGAGATGGGAGTACCATAAAACCGAATAATATTATGGAAGATTTTTCTTAAACTATTTTAAGAGCAAACAAATTTATAATTTATAAATTTGGTCTTATGATGCTCTTATCGTTCAGTTTTATCATACTCTTAAAGCAGCTCTGGGATTTGTTACTCTTATAAATGTTTTAATAATAAGTTTTATGGTTATCCTAAAAACGTTATGCTAGGCTTCAAAATTCAGCTAGTAGGTTTTA
Source organism: Galerucella tenella (assembly GCA_910591685.1). Lineage (NCBI taxonomy): Eukaryota > Metazoa > Arthropoda > Insecta > Coleoptera > Chrysomelidae > Galerucella > Galerucella tenella. The sequence goes on along the minus strand of CAJUYH010008165.1, from coordinate 5,960 downwards.
AAAAGATCTTTTAAATTACTCCTGAAAACCGTCTTAGGATTCTCCCTTTTATCTTGAAGCCTACTTGTGTCAGCTTTATAAGTATCCCATAGACGAAGAAGTTTTATGAAAATGGAATGAAATAAGCTTTATAGGTATACTGTATACCAAGTTAAAACTCAAATTGTTACTTGGGTATGAATATACGCACATGCTTCCAAAATATATACTCCAGCTAGTGTAAGAACTCTAAATCTCTTAAAAAACTCCCTACATGAATCGCGAATTCGCAGCTTTGCAATAATTCTAATTGCATATTTTTGAATAATAAAAACCCTTTGCTTGGTAGAACAGGTACCCCAATTTATTAAGTATACCATATTTCAAATGAGAGTGAAAATTGGCATGATAAAGTGTTAAAAGTGTGCTTTCACTGCAATAGTTGGCAAGAAATCTAAGACTATAGCAACTTTTTCTTAATTTAATACAGAGGTTGTCAATATGTACATTCCAAGTTATGCCATGGTCTATAGTTATTCCTAATATCTTAGTGTTGTCCGTAGTTGTAATAGGAAAACTAGTGTTTTCAAACAACTGGTCTTGTAAAAATTGACCATTATTATTAAATAACACCACAGTTGTTTTAGTGGTGTTTAATCTTAAATTATTTTTTTTCGACCACATTACAACTTGATTATATTATAATATGTTCTCTGAGTCGATATTTTTAGTGCAGGTATCTGCATTATTTTCAATAATTCAAATATTGTTGTCATCAGCATAACAAGTTGAGTTTATTCCCGGAATAACGTTCAAAGAAGTAATTAAGTCATTGGCAAAAACTAAAAATAAAAATGGACCCAAAATCGAGCCCTGGGGAACCCCTTGTGAAACTTCTAGTACACTGCTAACATTATTGTTCACTTGAACAATTTGTCTTCTATTTGATAAATATGACTGTAATAAACTTAACGGTACACCTCTTACTCCATATCTAGATAGTTTAAGAAGTAGAAGTTTATGATCCACACAGTCAAAAGCTTTAGAAAAATCAATAAATAAGACCATTACTTGCCTTTTATTATCTAGTGATCTTACGATTTTATCATGGAACTCTATTAATGCAGTCTGTACTCTGTACTCTGTACTCTGTACAAATGATTTTTAATATTCAACTCAAAAACTTTGGAGATAGTTGACAAGATACTAATTGGTCTATAGTTGTTTATATCATTAGGATCTTCTTTTTTATAAATAGGAACTACTCTAGCTAGTTTTAAATTATGCGGAAAAATGCCTTTTTCAGTTGACAAATTCAGTAAGAATGTCAAAGGTTTTGTCAGTAAAACTGCACATTTTTTAATTAATTTGTTATTCAACCCATCCATTCCTCCTGCGGCAGTATTTTTTAAGTACAGTATTAGCTCAAATACATTCTCCTCTGTAACAGGGGCCATATAAAATGTTTTATTATTAGACGCAATATTTTTATTTAAAAATTCTATGTCATGAACTAATCTATCTAAAGGGGGTTTAGTAAAATTAATATTAAATTTATTTGCCAAATCTGAGTCACTTATCTGGTTACCTTGATCATATAATATAAGTTGACTATTTGTTTCATTAGTTTTTTTCTGCAATTCCTTTATTAATTTCCAGGTTGCTTTAGTTTTATTTTCCGAGCTCAAAATTCGATTATCATAGAGGCCTGTTCCAACCCAACCTTATTTGTTTTATTTAGTATTTTACTAATTTCAACATATCGTCGATCGTGCTTAGCCAAAGTATTATATATAATGATACATTATTTTTTAATTCCATTAACTCCGTACTCAACTTATAGTTGTTAGATTTTTTATTTTTAGTACTGGATTTTCTTGTAACTAACTTTTTTGGAAAGGCTATTTAAAAATAAGATAAAATAATTTCCTCAAATAGGTTATATGCCATGTTGGGACATGTTCTTTAGGTTATATTGAATTTGTGGTGAGTGGGTCTTTCCACTGAGATCGCGAGAGTCTATTGTGGCTCATACATTTCAACAAATTCAGCTTCCTAATAAAGCCGATTAGCTCATTTGATGAATGATATTCTTTCAGAAGGTCAAGAGAGCGACCCTGCCAAACATAAGATACTTGATTCGAGCCGCTTTTGACCACCAAGCAATAGCGTGATCATTGGTGTAATAATCATTACATATATTTCTGAAAGATTTGTATGGGACCCAAGCACCAAGATTTTCCACCTATCCTGCGACATGTTCACAAGGATAGTCTAGCCTTATCGATGAATTTTTCCAAGTGAGCGTTCTATGTAGGTTTTGTCACCACACAGATCTGTGGCTGATATTTGGAGTGCAATTTTTCTAGTGATCATTTCTGCTGGTCAAATTTCTATGTTAACCTCCAGTATCCGATAAGCCTTGGTATATACGTGCAAATGAAGGATGATAAGGCTTCACTGGTTGGGGATATTTTTCAACATATATAATGTCTAGCTTTTAAAGAATCAACATTTGCCAAATCGTACGCAAAGTGCATATCGGTCATTTCAGCATTGACATTCATGTTGTTGAATGAATAAATGGAACTAGTAGTCAGACAAAATATTGCCAATATAGCAAACCACTGAGCTACTAGTGAACTTCAATTTGACATCAGCCAAGTAATACTTGAATAAACAGTATGACTTGTAAACACGTATGACTTGTTAAAGGGACACTAGCCTATTATTGCATTTTGATTAAAACAAAGTATCAGGAAAAAACTTGGTTTCCAAGACAACTGAGATTTCAAAAATTTCCATTCTTCAGAACTTGAATGAAGATTTGATATTAAATAAATTAAGAGTTAATCATTTCTCCGCTAAGAATATTACAGCAGTGTTGAGAAAATACCAGTGGTTGCCAGTGCTTGGAAATTATAAAATAACAAGCTTTCATCTTCACTTCAATTTTTGGAAAAATAAATGAAAACTCAATTTTATTCAACACCTTTTGGGGTAATATCGCAGAAGGGCCGCAGTTTAACTGGATATGATATGGGTTGGTTGTCGTCTATTATGGGCAACATGTTATCACTTCTCATTTCAAGAAGCGAGTGTGTAATTACATATGTGATTCTAGAATGACTATCTGTATTTGTTCCTTCATGCCAGTTCCCACTGCATTCCAGTCTGTATGCCGCCATTATAAGCGCCACAACATGCAGAGCAAGTGGAGAGAGATTAAGAATGGTTTTCATCGCTGCAGCCAGGCTGCTTCTCACATCGCCCATTATACACAGACAGGCAAGTCTCTGAAGTCTTAATAGCTCCAGTTCGGCTTTCCTCTGATCTGTTTTTGGCCACCTAACTAGAACCACATAAGTAACCATTGGTCTCACTACATTTGTGTACAGCCAGTGTACGATCCGTGAATTCAGTCCTCAGGTGTTCCCTATGACCAGTTTCATCGTGTAGGTGTGGTACCAGGTTAGTTTTTCATCCAGTATTATACATAGATACTTGACCTCTTGGCTTAGACACAGCTGCACGTTGCAGAGGTTTAGCAGTTTTAGTCTCACAATCTTCCTTTTCTCCAGTGAAGGCTATAAGTGCAGTTTTAGCAGGTTTTACCACTAGGCGTTCTCTCCTACACCATATCTTCACCGTTTCTAGAGCCTGTTTCATCAGCTCCAAAATAACATTAGGGTTTTTCTCCAGTACAATTATTGTCAAATCATCTGCGTACCCATGGGTGTATATTTCCTTCCCGTTTAATTCCTCCAGGAGATCGTATATGACAAGATACCACAGCAAAGGAGATAATACTCCTCCCTGTGGGCATCTCTTCCATTATCGATGCCTCTACGAAGTCTTCAAATGGGATTACCAGAACAAGGAATGGTACAATAGGAAGATTGAATGAAAAAATTCAATTGTCTGTGAACAGGACAACACACCAACTAGAGCGATGGTGATCCTTGGTCTCACTCCCCTTGACATACACATCAAGGAGGTTATTTTAATGACCATGATACGCATACGCTTTACCGGTATACAACCTGACGTAGGATCCGGTAGATTGAGACGTATCCTGTGGTTTGGGGCACTCAATGAGGTTTCACTGCTGCAGGCAAATACGGACGCAATCTCAACACAATATGCCTTCCATAGGCCCTACAAGGTAATCATTAAATATAACACACAAGACACGCACATCAGAAGAAGGCGCAATCCGCATCTTCACGGATGGCTCTAAAACCGATATGGGCTCAGGATGTGGAATTTACTCCAGATCTCTGGATCTTATCATCAAAAGGGCGATTGTTTGCGATGTAACCACATTGCCGACTTACAAGCCAGGAGAGCAGCCTCCCAAAAACTCTTGAGACCTGACACTTTTATTGGTCTGTCGGCGTCAGCTATGATTGACCTAATAAAGGAACACTCCCTCGAAAAGTTTAAGGGTAGATGGGACGATGCAGAAGGTTGCAGGCTTGCCAAGGAACTGCTGCAGTATCCGGACAGAGAAGTAGCCAAAAAATACGTGAGTATGAGCAGACAGAACCTTCGGACAGCCACGGGTATTCTGATCGGTCACTGCCACCTACGAAAACACCTCTATAGACTGGATCTGTCTGACACTTCACTTTGTGGAGGACGTGAACAGAAAGATGAGACTGTCGAACACATTCTTTGTGAATGTCTCTCAATTTAGGTTTTCTGTATTCGGCGAGTACAGTCTAACACAAGCCAGCATGAGGGAGCCTACTTCAAACAAGTAGGCTGGATGACGAGCTAGAAGGAAGTCTGAACGTCAGAAGGATGCACAATGGGCCAATTGTGGCCTAAGTGCTGTGGGGTCACCTACCCTTCAAATTCTTACAGATATCGATACTGTAAAGTGTTAGTGTTGATGTAGTGAGTGCAAACTGTGTTCAGTATCGAGTATAAAGTGTAGAGTGTAAAAGTGACGAGTAGGAAACATTTTTCGAAGGGAATACCGATTAAGCATTCTTAAGTTAGAAATTTTGTTGACCAGTGTAGGAAAATGGATATTCATTCCACAATCTTGGAATTCCATCGAACGAGATGTTATAATAAAACTGATTAAATGATTAAACTTATGATGATACGACACTACACATATAATATATAATTTACTGTTATTTAAACTATTAAGTCAATTTACCATTTCAACCGCATTATAATTCTTTGATAAAAGCAGCAGGTAGTACGAAGAGAAGTAGCGATGTCACGTAGGTACCAGATTGTGAGTACCCACGGTACTTGTGCGATTAGCGGTTTTGTGCCTTGTTGTTAGATACTGATTTCCGCGTTAGTTGGTGTAGTGTCGCTTTAAATAACGTTATTTAATAGCAATAGATACTATATACCTATCTGTGAATAAAATAGAATTTACAGAATGTAATTATCTAGAGTCAAGGTACTCTGCATGAGCGTATCCGCAACGGAATAGATTTTATAACATACGAAATAGTGTTAAGTAGGTACATTTTATAAAGTGATGTTGCCTGATAAATGCGGGCGATAAAAATTCTCCTGAATTTTTGTTTGTTATTCATCAAAGCTGAATCAAATTTATTCTCGATTCTAATTACCAACGATCGATTTTCTTGCATAAGCCTGAGCTCCTATTTGATGATAATCAAAGGAAATGCAACTAAAATGAATGTTCAATAACAATTGAAAAAAAAATTGTAATTATTAAACTTAAATTATTTGTTGCTACGTCTATGGTATCAGGAAATCATCGCCTACTTTACCAACGATTTATTATACTTACTGCCTACAATATCTATATCTTTTCTATTAATGTTTTGTTGTAAAAACCATTGGATTGTTATCAGCGCAAAGTGTAATCGTTTTTACAGTTTGACGTAAATGTGATTTAATTAAACTAAGAAAAAAATGAACATACGTTGTACGTGGATAGATACAATTTATTTTGAACAAGTCCACTAGGTTTTTGAAGTGGA
>CAJUYH010008164.1:0-15972 GCA_910591685.1 Galerucella tenella | reverse complement strand
TATGCAGCACTCTGTATAGTTTGATATAATTTCAAAATATGGACCTTCAGCACATATACTATTTTTGTTAATAACATTTTTTTATATATCTCAAAATAACCCATATACCGAAGTTTGTCGTAAGATTGGTACACCCTGTATATAATATACTATGACTACGTAGCGTAAGGGCATTATTATGGATTTCATTTTTGATGTCAAAAATGACATACTTTATTGACTTTAACGATATCATTAGTAGTCTTCAGAGATTTTGTATTTGTCTTATTCATTTTTAATAAAATGTACTTCCTAAAAATTCCAAAAAGCAGCTTCTACGGCAATTTTCATACAAAAGGAAAGGATTATTAAATAGTGATATTGTAGAATACTTCCGCAAAGAGAGCACAACTTAAGTGTATTTTCTTCAAACAGCACTGGAAAACTTTTCTGTAATAGAGTAAACTTTCTCACATTTCCTTGATATGCTTCATTATGAAAGATAATGAGACGTAAAAATTTGAAATTCTGTTTGCATCATGATATACATAAAATTCTTTATCATGATACATTTCCTGTTTTCATGAAAATTCCCTTGCTCTAACGAGTTTTTTATTGGAAAGATAAATGAGAAAATATGACTACTACACTACATATCGTAGTGGAAAAAGAACAAAATACAGACAAAGATTCGATACAAACTACAGTAGCAGGAATGACAACGCCCTTATCAGACTTGGAAAGAATGACATTAACTGGTATACAGGTGGCTCTAAACCGATAAAACAGCTTGAGATAGGAGTTATTTTGACAGGAACCAAATAACACCATAGTTCTCGCAGCTTATACAATGTAAAGGGGATGTGAACAATTTTAGAGAGGAAAATGAGTGTTATTTTTTCAAATTTCACCACTTGCAAACATGGCTTCCATTATATTAGATCATAAATCGGTTTCAGTTCACGTGGAATGCAATATAATTGATTTATAAACCTGTATTATCACCCTGCACAATCCCAACAGCTTTTACGATGTTTTTAAATACGCGACCTATTTCATAGACCGAGTAAAACTATCTTTAATACTCCAGTATTCAAAAGCAGCTGGGTGAATCCAATTTCGTTCGACCAATATATTCCCTTAAACTGCAACAGATGCTGAAAACTCAAAGTATCGCAAATATAAGAGCACTTACCAGCTGTACTTTCCATATGTCCCATGATAAAGAACTTCTGAAACAAAAATTATTTTTTATAGCCAAAGAAATCGTTCAATTTAACGGCACTGTAAAATATCCGAGCTGTAAAACTGACATAAACTTGCGTTTTTCTGGCTTTTCGGTCACTGATTACAATGGTTATTTCGTTATTAAAGATTTATGATAATTGTCGATCCTTTGTCGTACTAATAGCAATAATAAAATTGAAGTAATTTCTATAAAAAACATTTTAACTGGAAGGTTCAGAGGTTGAAATTTCAATTGAGAACTTTGACAGTGTTGAAAGTAAACTCCGCTAGAAGTTTTGGGAAACGGAATTAGCCTCAAACGATAATTATTAGTAGAACACGAACCAACCATTGTAGTAAGGTAGAACATGAGAAATATTGGTCGTATGAGTATCCAAAGTTATGTTATTTTGACGAAGTGAGCAATGTACAGGAATAGTTTGAGCAGTAATTGGGGCATTATGGCAAAAATTGCTCTAATGATGTGCAGGAATCTGGCAATGACGATGAGAGAAAATCTCTTCAAAATTCAAAGAAGCAATGAGAGCATTCCCAACGGCAGCCATGGAAGTGATTCTTAAACTTACACTACTACCTATGGTGGTGGAAAGTGTTGCAGAAAGAACAAGATACAGACCAAGTAGAGAGGGAATTATTAAAAAACTACCTCCTCACTCCTTAGAAATCAGACCACCTGGGACATGGTACACAGGCGGCTCAAAAGCAATAGAAGGTACTATAGGAGTGTTCGGGCCAGGAACCAAACACTCTGAAAGCTTGGAAAAAGCCACAAGTATCTTTCAATCGGAAATCCATGCCATAAGAAAGTAAGCCCAGTTCAATATTGATAAAGAATACAGAAAAAAAGGTTATCATAATGTTGGATAGTCAAACAGTCATAAAAGCGCTGAGCTCTTGTGTAATCAGTTCCAAAATGGTGTGGAAATGCCTAGACAAACTCAATGAACTAGGCGAGAACAATATAGTCACCTTACTATGGATTCCAGGACACACTGGAATAGAAGACAATGGAATAGAAGATGAACTAGCAAAGAGGGGGACTGAAATACCTTTCTGGGGGCCTGAACCCTTTTGCGGAATCAGCCCCAATGTAATATTGGAAGAAATAAGTAAAGCCGAGAAAAAGAGAAGATCTGACCATTGGAAAGATCTAGTAGGGCTTATACAATCAAATACTCTTCTGGGTGACTACAACCTGTTGAAATCAAATGAATGTATAAGTCAAAGTGAAACTGCGCTAAGAATTTCAACAGAGATCCTAACGGGACATTGTCGCCTGAATGGGCACCTGAAAAAGCTCAAAATAGTGGAGGAAGAAGAATGCAGATTTTGTGGTATGGTAGAAGAAGCCTCCATTCACATACTTTCCAGCTGCACAGCACTTCAGATTCCTAGAGCACAGCACCTGGGTGATTACTGGATAGAAGAGGAACATTTACCTAAGTTGAAGCATGCAGACATGCTTAAATTCCTCCGCGAAATGGAAATAAAGGAGCTACTAGTTCCTGAGACTCTCCTCAGAAACCAAGTAGAAGTAAGGGGGTACAATAGATATTTTAGGTCTCAGTGAATGTCACCCCAAAATACATATATACATACCTAGAAAACTTAGGATATGCCCCAAGATGGTATGATGATAAAGTACAGCGTTCAAGCTTGATAGCTTTGTTAAAAAATAATGGCTATTTTCCATATATGAATCGGTTTGTCCTGCGAGGGGTTCAATAATTTTTTTAACATATGATTTGATAGTTTGTTGCACGGGGAATTGATAGTGCTACAAATATGAATACACCACAAGGAACATACAGGAGAAAGAAATAAGTAATGATATATCGATCGCTTTTATTCTATCTCCTCTAATTTCCGAGTTTTGCTTCCAATTCATTATAAAATGCAAATTTCTCAACAAATTCCAAAAAGTTTGTATTCTATTAAAAATTCCATAAATAAAAAATCATGTTAAACATACAATTAACTTTCTCTTGAATGCTTGATTGCGGATCTGATATCGCCAGAAGGTACGTAAACTCAACGGCGGATATTTGGTCGGAAGAAAAGGCAAATAAAGTTGGGATTCCAATTTAAACATCTTAGTGTTTTTTTCTATTTACTTTTTTAAGAAAGTGTTGTTACGTCAGTCTAGTTCTGGAGCATATATTAAGGTCTAAGTTTTTGTATTAGCCTTCATTTTGGTATGACAAATTTTCTCTCAAAATTTATTTGTCTTAAAGTATGAGCTTCCATAGATATTCAAGATCAAAAGTCGCAAAAATCAGTTTTTTAGAATATCTAGTTTTTTCGGGTTCCAATCGTATTTGCATTCATTATGAATATTATAGAAACTTTTTTTCATACGTCAAACCGTTTTTGAGATAGAGGGCGCAGAGTGCATTAAAACAATAAAAAAGATTTTGGTTTGATTAAAAAATAAATAAATGAAAAGAATAATGAATACACCACAAGGAAGTTACAGAGGATATTTAAATTTATCGCTCCAAGAAAATTTTGTAATGCATCTAAATTCAAAAAGAAAATTGTACGCGATTTATCTCACCGAAAGATAGAAGCTTTCGAAATTAAACTTCATAAAATATGGTTGGAATTAAAATAATGAAATTGAGGCAATATGTTAAGAAAAAACAATTAAGCTCCTCTACGTAAAAAAGATGAATCATGAGATTCGTTAGTTTCTTAAACGTGTTCTATCTAGACTCGTTTTAAGATTTATAATAATTTTGCAAGACTACGTGAACATTTTTTTAGGGACAATACCTATAATGTATACAGGGTAGCGAGGAAGTCTGGCACCAAGTCATTGTCTTTGAAAAGACATTTAACAATTAACATATTGTATTCTTCGTTTTTTATGTCCGTTTCTCTCAAAAACTAAGGATACAATACTGTTCATAACTCTAAAATTTAATAATTATATGTGGGTATATTATTTTCGAAGAAAAAGACTTCGTGCCAGACTTTCTTGCTACCCTGTATATTTATATACAGAGTGTGAGAGCCTAACGGAATGAATTCATTATTTCGGTAACTGTAAATATTTATAAAAATTCAAATTGTAAATTGACAAGAGGTTTTTCATTGTCTATTAAAAAATGTTATCGTTTTCAAGTTTGAGATAGAATAAAATAAAATCATAAAATTTTGCTGGAATACAATAAAAAACTAAAATTTGATGCAAAACATGATAATAAAATATAGAAAGAACTATGAATGTCGATGAAGTAGATGTTCAAAATGTTAACCGCGAAGGTCTTGACAACATCCTAATCTTGAATAAAACTGTTTTTTATTTGTCGATATAATAGGAGTCTTTTGGAGATGTGGCAACTATAACAAAGTGTACTCTCTTAAGAATTAATTTATAAGATTTCCAACAACTATGTGTTCATTTCCAGGGACTAAGAAATGTATAAGATCAAATTGAAGGTAAAATATTTTATAAAATGTATAAATTCAACTCAATTGTTGAAAAATTCTCCAGAGCAATGGTTTTTTCCAATTTTTAAATTTATATTTTCTCTAAATTCTAAAGATATGCATATATTATTATATTCAGATTATTAAGATCAGTCTTTTTAATAATACATCGATGTTCTTGAGCTATATAAGCTGTTCCTAAAAAGATCCGTTTTTATAATTAATTTCTGAAGATAAAATAATAATTCATTGTATGGCTTTCAGGAAATACGTGCTCAGGAAGTGCACATTTCTCTTGGTGAAGATTGCTGTCACTTTTATGGGATGCCAGAGTAAAACAGTGGTCCTAACGGTACATCGTCACCTGAGACAGCTCAAAATAGCGGGGCACTCACCTAAACTAAAGCCAGTATATATCCTAAAATAGGTATAAAGGAAGTACAACACTCCGAGACCTTCCTCGGGAACTGAGTAGAAGGAAGGGAGCACAACATATCCTTCACATACGCAGCAGAAATAATACCTTTCCACTCTATAGTTTATATCCTTATATTTCGGTGCCATAAAATGTGAATTCGCAAAAACAGGACACGTAATAGAAAGAAGATAACTTCAAAGACTATTGTAAACTGGCCCTAATATAAAGATGATCCTCCATTCGATGCTGCAATTCTCTCTTTCACTTCGGTTTCCCCCTTTCAAGACCAATTTTTTTTCCACTTTTTTTTGTATTGTTTGTTCCATAATTATTCTATTTTTCAGTTACCAGTGATCTTTTTTAATAGTTGACCTTCGGTTACATTGAGACTTCAATTTCATCGTCGTAATTTTCTCGAAAATTTAGACCCACTTCTTTTAAACTTTAAAACAAAAATAAGTACAAGCCATGCCTAAATAACATTTGTCGACGACCTATTAAAACCGTAATAAACTTTATGCTTGAACTGAAAAATCATTTAACGCAGCTTTATTTGACATTTTCTAAGCGCCATATACTTTTTATCTCGACATAACTTGAGATGGAATGTTCACGACATTAAAATACAACGTTTAAAAAAAAGCAAGCTCACATGTAATGTATAAATTTATAGCACACGCTCGAAATTGAGGCAGGATCGCTCCCATTCACAAAAATCACACAATCGTATTATTTTTATAACCCAGCCTGGAGCGAACTACATCTGATCGAAAATACAAAATTAGAAGAAAAAATGGAAAATATTATGAACTTTTCAGTCATGGTAAAACAGATTGGAAGAGAACCAATTTTAACAATGGAAGGATTCACAGAACTTTTGAATATTTTCTTTCTTGATACCTAACGCCCTTTGGAAAAATTAAAGGTGTATTTCCAGTAGGAAGAAGGTATATCTTACGTCTAAGACATTAGCGCTAAGAAGTTTCTCCCTCAAGTTGAAAGATGACGTCCTTCGTCCTTTTCAAATAACACAGTGTATATAATGTAAATAGTCGAATAACTCTCCTACCACATTGTGGTGTAGATATTTTTACTATTTTATGAATTTTTCCTCTTTTTTTTTGTCAGTGGCTAGCTTTTTAGCTTGCATGCAAGTTTTTCCTTTCCCCTGTAATATTTGCCCTTTTGCCTCATCCCCAGTCTTCCTGGGCCTACATCCTTTTTTATTCTTTTGAATTTTTGGCTCCTCATATTTTGTATTCATCAGCTCAGTTGTCTTTTTTCAATATACATCAAAGTTGAATGTATTCCCAGTTTTTGGTTTTGTTTTCAACATGATGGTTGTTCATCTCATAGCGCAAGAGAATCAGTTGATTAAGATATATCCTGGTTGGGTGATTGGCATTCGAGGATTTTTTTGTAGTTTTCTGGAAGAAGACCAGAGATTAAGATGATTGCTCCATCAACATATTTGCAGATGGCATAGGAATTCTGAACTCTATGACACAACACCTAGGACCACCTAAACTAAAGCCATTCAAAAATTGCTTCAGAAAATAAGGCTTAAAAAGCTACTAGTGTCAGTAACTTTCCTCAGGAACTAAGTAGCAGAAAGGGACACAGAGGACGTTGAAGGTCTTATACAATGTTTCCCCAATATTGTATACATAGATCCAAATACCAAAACCAAACTTGGAAAGAATACCATTCAATGGTACACAGACAGCTCAAAAGCGGAAATTCACGCCATAAGAAAGTGAACTCAGCTCAATAAAGGATATAGAAGGCAAAGGATTGTCTAACAGTAAAGTTAAAGCACTGAATTCTCGTGTCACCAGTTCCAAAATGCTGTAGTCAAAATCAATGATCTGGGCTGAAGCAATATAGTAACCTCACTGTAGATTCCAGGACACACAGGAATAAAAGAAAATGAAATAGTAGATGAACTAGCAAAGACAGGGACTCAATAACCCTTTTGGGGGGCCGGAACCCTTTTGCGGAAGATCTGTCCATTGGAAAGATCTAGTAGGGCTTAGAAATAACACTGAAATAGCTATTAAACTTTCCTCGGAAGCTAAGTAGAAGTAAATGTCACCCCAACATACATACATACATACTATTTGAAAAATTACTTACATAATGTTTAAATGTACTTAAAATTCATTACCTTTGGACTATTAATTTCATAAGTAAGTAGAGACATAAAGTGAAATGATAACGTCTATATTCAAACACTTGTCTAATCTTTAACTACCTCTTTTGATTAAAATTGGTCGTAGAAACTTTAGTACCAATTAAAACAAAACTTTCTTCCTAATTACTTTCATCTTTCTCGTTCTCTGATGATAAAATTTTATGTTGTTTTCAGATGAAATTCTCCTAGGTGGTCATCAACCGAAAGCGTGAAGCTATCATCATTCACTAGCAGTGACGTACCGTCCAACTTATAACCTTTTCATTTTTGGTTAGAGTATTTACTCCAATCACATTCATATTGTCTGACTGTCTTAACATCTTGTACGTTAAGAAAATGGTTATTTCGTACACGGTAAAAATATCAAAACATATTAACAAGGATGTATCCAATTCCTGGAACATGGATGACAACCTTTCATCTATAAAGTCCTGGATGTCACTGGTATTTCTCCGCTGCTTTTTGAGACAGCTCTATTTTGCTATAAAGATTAGAAGCGCGTTTAGTTGACGGCGGTCTAATCCCATATTCTATGACCATGCAATTCTGTTTACAGTCGTCTTGGAAGTTTTAAATTCAAGTTATTCAAATAATATTTTCATAACCTTCATTACAACCGTTCGAATAAGAACATAAATCTGCCATTAAATATTTTCCAATAGTTGTTATCATAGTTCTAGATCACTTTTGACATTTCCCCTATGACTATGTTCCATGATTTTGCCTATAAATTTCTCATACTCTAGACTATTTTTGTAAGTTCTCTTGAATACATTTTACGAAATATAAGAGTATGCAGTTGATATTTGTTTTTTTTTCCAGGATTTTGGTTATCCCTACTTTCAGTCCGTAAAATGAAAATCTCTTCAGTTATGATTTTGTTGAATTTTTTTTTCTGTATGATGCTCTTTCGAAAGTGTTTTGCTGAAATTTAAGTTTGATATTCACATTTTCATAGCTTAAGCAACTGTTTAAATTGATGTGTATTTTTTTGCAAGTCATTTCAAGTAGAAATGTCATTTCAAGTAGAAATGTCAATTATTTGGAAAAACTGATGGCGATTTATCATCCTCATTAACCCAGGTTTTCAAATTCTCAGTGTTTTCCCAGATTAAAATAGTTCTTTTTCTGATCATCGACCAAAAGTATTAGCAAAGCTTCCCATTTTTGTTGAATGGTGCATTTTCCATTTCTATCGATTGTTTTTCATGTGATAGTGCAGTCGGGTTAGCCCAAAGACCATCAAAACATGGATGTGAAAGTAGTAGGTAGTTTTTATGGAATCCCGGAATCCTTGAAAATATCATGGCTAATGATAATCCGTTGCCTTCACCGGTTTTAAGGCTGTGCTAATTGCACAATAAAAGTTTATAGCCAAAACAACCAAAAATGGGCCTGTTTTTCGACATCTTTTCTAATTTTACTCGAAAAGTTGAGTTTATCGTGCATGTTTGAAAACAAAGTTATGAAGCGTGAAATTTGCTATAAAATTCCGTGGTTAAAAATGTAAAAATTCCCATTCCTGCAGCCACAGCGGATGAATGAGTAAAGCAAATTGAAACAGCTGTTTTTCAGACGCAAAATACTAATGCAATTTATGAAGCAGTGTAAATCATCATTTGTCTCAGAATACGTTATCTATTCACGAACTGAATGCAACAAACGCGGTTTCGATATCTTATTTAGTTGCCGAGTATTGTAATTGTTAATAAACATTAGGTAAAATAAATGAACATTGTTAGAATGAAGACATATGCCACAACATTTTTTTTAAACTTACAATAATGTTTTCACACATACTAGAAGGTTACAGCTATTATATGCAGTGATTTAATCAACAATTTTTTCGGTTTAACTGACTCAGACGTTAGTTTAAAAAAGTGGTTGAAATTTTACCTTAGTAACAATTAAGATATCTGTGCGGCTATTTTTTTCAATTGGAATCTAAAAGTACCAACTTGAAGGACTTGGAAAAACAAAACTTTTGGCGTTTTGAACGTTCAATTCGGACCATCTAATCCCGAGTTATTGAAACCCAAACTTGATCAACGATTCTAGGCAAACGAAAAATAATATAACGAAAAAAAAATACTGTCATGCAGGTCCTTCTACATACTTCCAGATATTTTTCAACACACCTACCTTTCATAACTCACCATCAATTAAATCAAATAGAAGAGAGAATGTGCGCGGAAGAGGCTCTCAGCGCTGTGATTCCGAGGGGAGGGCACGGCTGAGTATAGCGGCGAGAGCACAGATTATAATATGTGGCTAGAGGTTGAATCGTACCTGCATTTCGGTATTTTCCTGACTAGTACAATCAGATTAATTTCCACTGAAAATTCCCTCAATCTTTGTCTTCATATCTATTTTAATAAAAGATCCGCAGTCTCTAAACATCCCCTTGGAGCATACTTAATAATTCATTTCTTCCGCAACCAACTACTTTCCAGGCAAAATAAATATGATCCGGATATTCCATCAAAACTCTAAAATTCCTCAATAAAATCACATTTTTATGTGACGAATGAAATTTAATATTAATTCCTATGTCGCCTAATACTTCTTCCACATTGGAACCGAAACTGGGAAAATTAACGATTTCATATCTCAGCCCATGAGAGATGTGATGAAATATTTTATATTCAAAAAATATATGGCCGTCTAAGACTTTACGACCTTCATTAAATTTATCAACGACACCATAACTAGACTTTACATTACAGAAATATAGTATCGAAGACTCTTATCTATACACTTTTATGATTCAAACTTTTTGTGCGGTTGGCTTGTACAATGTAGCCAATTTAAAAAATATATTCACCTAAATTACTTTAATAATTTGAGATTAGGAGACCAAATAGTGACCTATCTTGGATTTCACCTAATATAAATGGAAAGGTAAAAGAAGATATGATATTACAAATATTAAAACTTGGGTATTATTAGCCCTCTGATGGTACAAGAGGAAATCACGATCTCTCTAAGCCTAGGGAAACATGCTACTGTCTTTCAGGCAGAGGTAATGGCGGGGCAATGATGTGCAGAAGAGTTGATGAGATGGGAGACAAATAACCAAAGCTACTCCGACAGCCAAGCAGCACTTAAGGCGATAGGATAACATCAAATCTGGTGTGGGAGTGTCGCAAGACCATCAACAGACTAGGTAGTCATAATAGAGTGACCCTAGCCTGGGTAACAGGCTACCAAGGAATAGAAGGCGATGAATTAGCAAAGCAGGGAAAAACGGAGGTCGTGTTAGGGCCAGAACCTTCCTGTGGAATTGCTAAATACATAAGTAGATAGAGCATCCTCATATGGATAAACATACAGGCGTTGCGCTGGTGGTATGAAGCCCCAGGACAAAGGCACGCAAAATTATTCCTTAAAAGCACTTCGACAAAACTGTGACACGACCTACTATGTCAAAGTCGAGAAACGACGAGGATGATGGTGGGAATGCTGACCGGACATTGTAGGCTGAGGAAACATATGCACACAATTGGCCTAGCAGATGATAGCCCATGAAGGCTCTGCCAGGAAGAAGACGAAACCGCAGAGCACATTCTCTGTGAGTGCGAAGGCCTAGCAAGGGTGCGGTTCCTCTTACTCGGAGAAGAAAAACCGCGAGGGCAGAGAGCTACGCAAGGAAGGCGGTGTACAAGTTATTGAGTCTAATAGGAAGAATAAAGCTAGATGTCGAGCTCTAAATATGGGGAGAACCACAATAGATCTGCGAAGGTCGCAGTGGTATAGGACAAAGAGCCACTCCAGTTCTAATCTAATCTAATCTAGCCCTATGAGGATATCCTGGAGTTTCATTTAAAATAGTACCTAATTGATGAATCGTTTTCGATATAGAAATATGTAAAGGTATAATTTTTCTTCAATAGCAACAACACCCAGTAGGCAACTGTACAAACACAGATTAGCTTAAGCAGAGTGGAGATGTTAATGTCCGCATATCCGAACCAATTAGACACACTGCAATCAATTATCTGGAGTTAACAGGGCAAATAACGATTTAATTATTCGGTCGTAAGATCCAATGTGATGGTTTATAAAAGGAAAAAATAATTATTCATGCAGCTAGTGTGAGAAACAGGAATAATTATTAATCCTTTTTGAATACAGAAGGAGATACAATTTCGAAAGTTGGAAAAATCAGTGGAGGAACATTTAATTGAAAATATGTGAGGCACGTATTTGGGAAAATAATAAAAAATGTCAAATTAACTCGATATTGAGTAAAGGACATATTTTGGTTGAATTAAAAAATAGGTACTGGTCAAGAAATCAGATAAAAATTTCATAATCATTCGGGTGAAATGGTAAGTTTTTAGTTTTAGTCCAGTCGGGATAGCCCAAAAACTATCAAAACATGGATGTCAAAGCAGTAGGCGAGATTTTTGACGAAATCCCTTTTTTTCCAAAGGAGCTGTCCCTTCGCCGGTACCACCTCAGCCTCCTGGGCTTATTGTGGATACTCCTAGTGTTCTGACTACAACATATTCAGCCAATCCGTTCCCTGTATTAGCTCATACAGGTTCTTTGCTGATTGTTTGTAGAAGTTTTCTGGAGTCATTTGGGTTCTGCCACACAGTTTCTGCCTTCTGTGGTCCAGCGACTCACAGTTGCATAGTATATGCAGAGCTGTTTCGGTATCCTTTTTGCATCTTCTGCAAGTAAGGTCTCCGTTATACAGCCCTATTTTGTTTAGGTGCTCCTTCGTGGGAAAGAGTTCCGTAAGTAGCCCCGTTATAGTGCGTAGTTTATTCCTGCTCATTGAGAGCAGTTCTTTCGCCACTTTTTCTGATAGTTCTTTTATGAATTTCTTCCCATGCATTTGCCTGGTCGTATTCTTCCAGTGTTTATTGTGTTGTTCTTTCACCCACCCTTTTAACCATAATCTCGTTAAGAATCTGGGGATGCCCCCAGCAGGTTCGGGTCCGTTTATGAGAGTTGACGATCCTACTCTTGCGAGTTCGTCAGCTTTTTCATTGCGATTCCTTTATGACCTGGGAATCACTCCAGTGTTACATTGTTCCGAGTCGCCAGTCTTCTAAGTTCTTCGCCGCATTCCCATACTAGCCGAGATGTCACCCTATAGCTCTGAAGTGCTTTAAGGGCAGCTTGACTGTCACTGTAGATCCTGATCTGCCTGTTGTTGTAGGCTCTCATATTATTTGCCCTTGCTCGTCTTGCTGTATATGCCCGCTCCAGTGCAGAGTTCATTTTTTGATCCGTCTGTATACCAGATCAGTTCATTTGCTCTACTAAGTGGTGGTGCGTTCTCTTCCTCAAGCTCCTTTCGATCTTTGATGACAATCTCGAAGTTCTTGCGAAAGATATATCTGGTGGTCATGTGGTCTGTTGGCATTTTGAAAATATCATAATCAACATGCCTTATATCTGTGTGTCCTCTCCCATGTGACACGTCATGGTCTGATGCTTTTTCCAGTCGGGTTAGTGATGCCCTTGCTTCGCACATTATGACACAATGTAGCGGAGGAAGGTCTGGCATTGTCTCCAGCGCCGCTGTAGGAGTAGTCCTCATTGCCCCTGTAATGCCAATGCATGCAAGTCTTTGGACCTTGCTAAGCTTTAGCATAGCAGAGGATTGTCTGATCTTTGGCCACCATACCAGAGATGCATATGTGATCCTGGGAATGACAACCAATTTGTACAGCCAGTGTACCATGCTGGGTCTAAGTCCCCATTTAGTGCCGTGAGTGCGTCTGGCAACCATGAAGGTCACCTCTGCTTTCTTGATCACGTATTGAAGGTGTCGGTTCCAAGTTAATCCTGGGTCTAGGATAACCCCAAGATATTTTACTTCATCCGACAATCGTATTGGTTCACATTGAAGCGTCAGAGGGCCAAGTCCTTCCCTTTTCCTTCTTCTGGTGAACGCAATCATCTGTGTTTTTGAAGGACTAATACGTAGCCCTTATTTTACAGTCCAGCCTGTTACTACATTTAAAGCCATCTGGAGTCTGTCTCTGGTTGTACTGTTGTATTTACCTTGGGATATAATTACCAGGTCGTCTGCATATCCTATGGTGTTAAATCCTTCTCTGTGTAGGGTTCTGATGAGCCTGTCCATGACCAGGTTCCACAGCAGCGAGGATAGTACTCCTTCCTGCGGACAACCCCTGGTTGCACGTACGGCAATTGTCCCCCCCCATCAGAGTTGATTCTATGAGCCTGCTTCTGAGCATGCAGTCTATCCACCTGCAGCTCGTGGCATCGATCCCAGAATTCCTTGTCGCCTTAGCCAAAGATTCATAGGAGGTGTTGTCGAAAGCTCCTTCTATATCAAGAAAGGCTGCGAGCAATACCTCTTTGTTTTCCAGCACGTATTCAGCCCTTTTTATGAGTTGATGTAATGCTGTCTCGGTTGATTTTCCTCTCTGTATGCATATTGATCTCGGTGTATTGGTCTTGTAGCCAGTATACCGTCTCTGATATGTCTGTCGAGAAGTTTCTCAAGAGTCTTCAGCCTTTAAAATATCATGGTTTATGATAATCAATTGCCTCCACCGGTTTTTAGGCTGTGATAATTGCACATAACAGTTTATAGCCGAAACAACCAAAAAGGGGCATATTTTTCGACATCTTTTCGAATTTCATTCGAAAAGTATTAAGTTTATCGTGCATATGTATGTGAACAAAGTTATAAAGCGTGAAATTTGCTATAAAATTCTGTGGTTCAAAATGTGAAAATTACCATCCCTGTAGCAACAGCGGATGAATAAGTAATAAGAAAATTAAAAAAACAGCTGTTTCTCAGACGCAAAATACTAATGCAATTTATGACGGAAAGTAAATCATTATTTGTCTCATAATACGATATTTATTCACAAATTGAATGCAACAAACGCGTTTCCGATATCTTATTTAGTTGCTGAGTAATCTAATTGTTAATAAACATCAGGTAAAAGAAATAGACATTGTTAAAAGACATATTTTTTAACTAATAATAATGGTTTTACACATACTAGAAGGTTACAGCTATCATATGCAATTATTCAATCAACAATTTTTTCGGTTTAACTGACTGACGTTAGTTTAAAAAAGTGGATCAAATTTTACCTTAGTAACAATTAAGATGTCTGTGCAGTTTTTCATTTCAATTAAAATCTAAGAAAACCTACTTAAAGGACTTGGAAGAACACAACTTTTGGCGTTTTGAACGTTCAATTCGGACCATTCAATCCCGAGTTATTGAATCCCAAACTTGGTTAACGATTCTAGGCAAACGAACAACAATCTAACGAATTTTATTTATACATTTTATTAACCTTCAGATTATGTCAACTTCAAATTCTACTATATACAAATAACTCTTTGATACCAAGTCCTGGTCTTGTTTTAATTCTGTTAAGCTGTAGTTTCATTGTAGTTTCATTCAGAGACACTTTGAAATCTACCAATTCGATTGAGTTTATTGGTTTCCATGTCCATCACACCGCTCGACTCTTTTACAAAATCAGTAACTGTTTGAAGCGCACCCTGCCTTTGTGAGCAGCTCTATTTATTTTGGAATCCGTCTGTTTGGTTTAAAAACACTTTCTCAAATTCATCCCACAACTTATCTATTGAAAAACTCCATTATCTTTTACTACTCTCAAATGAAGAATATATATTATTTCTTTTTCCCAGCATCCTGTGTGTAGCATAGAGCATCAACAGCTATCAAAATGATCCTGAAACTCAGACTAATTACATCTGAATAACATTATCAAGCTTAATTAACAACATTATCATCACTGCAACTCAACACGTGTTGTTGAATTATTTTAACTACCACCCGAACGAAAGTCCAATGTTGATGAATTCGTTATTGATGAATAACATTGTATATAATGCAGGAAATTATTTCAAGACAGTTATAAAAAGTAAAGTGCTAATCTATATTGCCGATGTTCTCGTAGGAAGTCATTAGAGTCTTTACTTTAATTGGTACTTACTCCAGTTTATATTAGGTAAAGGATCGGTGTAAAATGTTTTACACAGATATAACTTATACGAGACATGCTTAATTATGTTCACAGGATATATATTTTCCACTCCGGTTTACGGTTCTATAAAACATTTCTCCGGAAGAACACTGTGAGAGTTTTGTAAAAGGTGTCGTTTATATTATCTTAGTGACGTTGGGGATATGTGATATCTGAGTTAAAATAAGGATGAACAATGGTACTCAGCCTTGGAATGACACCTGGGGTACAAGTTGTGTATTATTTTTATGAACTGCGACATGTCATTGAGAAAATTCTGGATATAGTCAAAAGCGCTCTTATCGTGCAGGTTCAAAGGTCACTAACCAAATCGGAAGATAGAGAGGTTACCAAAATGTGAGATTACAAGTATACCCGGAGAAAATACTGATGGTTGATGTTTCCTGCACACTGGTTGACGAATTTCCACTTTTTCATTCATTCTCGAAATAATCTATCAGATTAAGTACCATTTTTTTCTGCTTGAGGATGCAAAATACCGGAAAATTGCTTCTTATTATTCATATTGTCACTTTAAATTGTCAAAGTGACATAACTGACATATAAATAGAAACTTCGCTGGTGAAAGACTTTTTAGAATCTCTGAAAAATAAATACATATCCTTTGTTCTCCCGTCAAAATTGCATAAGTCTGTCTTATTCATCTTACGGTTTTTATTTGGAAGTTATGATTA
>CAJUYH010008163.1:0-15972 GCA_910591685.1 Galerucella tenella | reverse complement strand
TTTCGAGTGTTTTGAGAAAAGTGGGATTAGTAAGTTTTAAATATATATGAAAATAAATCTATATAAAAAGGTAGTCTCTTTTGAACAAAAACAAAGATGATAAAGTTGTTATTTTTACCGGTGCTGCTTACTGCTGTCGAAGCTGTTCAATTCGAAATATCTAATAAAGAAGTAGGCGCTATATGGGTGGGAATTCAAGGAAATTCAGGTAGATACCTACATCAGTCTTGTCGTATTATATATATTTTCTAGAGAGTGGGTACCAATGGAAAAGTTGAAAAGGGAATTTTCATGGAAAATTTCCTTTTAAAAAAGATCCAAGAGGTGAATTGACAGAAAGGGTGATCAATATTGCTACAAAATTGGGGGTTGAGGGATCCATTTCTCTTTTTTAAAGATTTTTGTCCCATTGAAAAAAGAGGTGATATAAACTTCTTCAAATATTGAAACATTGTTTTTTCTCTTTAATTTGCTCTGTGTGATAATATACTTTCCTCAGAAATATGAACTTATCTTATTTTGATACTTAATTAGTTTAATGCTATTGTAATAGGTAAGGCCCCTCTCGCCAATGGAGGATTTATTTTGGAAGCAGGAGCAACAACGACAGTAGATGCTGCCGAAGATTGGGCTGGTCGATTTTGGGCTAGAACTTGGTGTGACTACAACACTAAGTATTGTCTAACAGGAGATTGCGGAAGTAAAATCGAGTGCCAAGGTCAATATAAATTTGAAATGTAATAAAAAATATAAATACCAATTATTAAATTCACATCACTTATATTTTTTTTTCAATTCACTGATATCTAATAATAATAAATACGCTGGAGATAAAAAAACAGATTTATGCTTGATTTGATACACGAGGCTGATATTTTATTCGATATTTCATGATCAAACTATTCACTATTCGGTTTAAATATTTTTTATTCCTGAATAGCATAAAATTAAACATTCATGAAATGTATTAGGTGATTTTTTAGTTTTTGAAATTAACTACACAATTTGTTCTCCTTTGATTTTCCAGCAACTTTTATATTCCGGTAGGTGTGAGGACAAATGCAAACAATTATTTCGTAAGATTTCTCTTATACCGTAGATTCCTCCAAGTTTCCATAATCATCCTTTTTAATTTGGCCTGAATCTAGATAAATTCATTTGAGGTGCCTTGTGTATTTTGTTTCGGTGAATTATTGCAGCAACTTTTCGTGGCAGATATCATATGTAGTAAGCAAACTGCTTTTTTCAACTTTTGCTCGTATTTCAGGTAATGGTGGAGCTCCCCCAGCTTCATTAGTCGAAATAACTTTAAAAGGTGCCGATGGCAAAGACTTTTATGATATTTCCTTGGTGGATGGTTATAATATAGCTGCTTCCATAGAACCAGTAAACGGGAATGGCGATGGAAGCTACTACAGTTGTAAAAAAGATGGTTGCGAACAACATTTAAATGATGAATGTCCTGAACCTTTGAGATTAAACAGCGAACACGGCGTTATAGGATGCAAATCAGCATGTTTGGCATTTGACACTGATCAATATTGTTGTCGAAATGCGTACGGAACTCCAGATACTTGCAAATCATCAGACTGGCCGGTTAATTATCCAGAGTACTTCAAATCGAGGTGTCCAGATGCTTACAGTTATGCTTATGATGATAAAAAAAGTACCTTCACTTGTAAGGCTGAGAAGTACATTATTACATTTGGAGTATAAATTTTATGTGTGAATATTTGTGTTATTTAATAAATGGCTAATGAAGATGAATTTTTGTTTTATCGAATATTCAGAATCGACTTTTGCTTGGAAAGTATTCAGTATACATAAAAGGAGTTGATATGCTAAACACGCTTATATAAATCCAAACAAGACAGTAAACGGATAGGAGGAATGATAATAACAAAGAAAGGTGATACAGGAACACCATCACCCATATAAAATTCATCCAGTAACTTTTACCCACAACTTGAATTTTTATATCTATTTGGAAATTAAAATGAAGATTTGCGCCCAGATCGCTTGAGAATTTCTACACGCTACATTGAATGCTTAGGTAACGTTTCGATGACGGGGTACGTTAAAGAGTGGCTTCGTGGCATTTTGTGATAAGGAATATTTCTAGACGCCAAAATAATAGTATTATACTTTTATAATACCTCACACATTTGCAAATTACTTTTCAAAGAGTAGACCATTCACTAAAAAGAAACATTCACTTCTCGGGCTATATGCCCCTACAGGCAATGAATTACACTTCCAAGTTAAAAGGGTTTGGTATTCCTGCGATTGATACTTTCAATATTTAAACACCATAATATTATAGTATCAAAATAATAGAATTTGTTTGGAATACTTATTATTCGAACAACAATCAAAACGTGCAACAGGTAAAAGTTATCTCAATTTGAAACAATATGTAATATGAATACATTTTGGTCGACGTTGTACAGTAGCTACATACTAATTTAAAGAATGAAAAAAGGTATGCAGCAATGCATTGTTATCATTTTAAGAAACTGTAGTAGCCTAATCGACCGATCACTGCTTCATTTTGGTCAATTAGCTCAATAATAGAGGACACTTTATCAAACCCTTCACTCTGTACCACTTATCATTGCAATTTATTATTCAAGTCGGGCTATGAGAAAAATAACATACATCACTTATTTGAGAACAATATATCATTTGTGAAGTCAAGATTTATTATACATATATCTTAAAAAAATGTCGGAATACATTGATTTTAAAAACAAAAAATGGCCAAAATACTATAAATATGATAACTTTCATTTCTACCAGCAGAGCATGGTTTAAGAAATTGGGGGAAATAAACTAATTATCCGCTAGTACAGGGTCGTGAGCGAAAATTGAGTAAGCCCTGTCCTCGGCCTTGCCTGTAGTACGGTCGCTTATTTTAAAGGATGTGTGAAGGAATGGGTAATCTTCATACGAGTCTCTTTTTACACACGGCTCTTTGAATATCCAGGGGAAAAGTACTGGAACTACGCATTGAAGTTATAGTTCACTTCACTTCACTGAATGTATTGATCATTTAATTGACGGAAAATTCATTATCAAGCTCACAAAAGCAGCGGATATTTTTTTGAAGTTGTGTGTGTGTGGTGGAGAAAATTAAAAGTTAGTAAGAAATTGAAATATCAAAGCGTATGTCTTAATAGATAATTTAGACTTATTTATGAAATTCACTATAGCATCAAGTACATACTTATCCATGTTTGCCAAAAGAGTGGTTATATTTGTGGGAAGAGGAAAATTGAAATCGATCAGAGAATTGTAAAGTTCGGTTGGTGCTATTTTGTTTTCAATGCATTCAAAGAAAATATGGTTCAAGTCTCCCACTAGTACATTGTTACAGGAGCAAGCTGGAGAATTCACAATACCTATTTTAAAAAGATGATTCGGGAAACGACCATGATTCATTCTTAAACGAGATATGATGGAGGTATATTGTTTTCTATAATCAAAATTAGAGATATGAGGAATCTTAGTTGGTAAAGTAGGATGCAAAAGAAAATATTGACTATTAGATGTCTTAGCGAAATCGGCGTAAGATTGCTCCCAATTGGTTCTAATATATTTCTTATAATCATTTAAAAGGTCTGAGAAAACAAAAAGTTTAGTATAAGTGTTCATTTTGGAGACTCTCTTGGCTTCCAAGTCAACGTACTCATTTCCTTCTAAACCACAGTGCCCTTCTACCCAAATAAATACAATACTTTTTTTCGAGGTTTTTAATTTACCTAATAGTTTTTTTATTTCTAAAATTGTATTTTGTCTGTAGTACTTGAGAGGGGAACCTTCTATAGCCTGTAATACTGACTTGGAGTCACACATAATAACAGCTATTTGGATCGGATTTAAAGTACACCAAGTTAATGCTTTTGATATAGCGAAAGCTTCTGCAGAAAAAAACAGAACAATAGTTGGGAATTCTAAATCTTTCCACATAATTAGAGTTTCAAACAAAAAATGCTGCGCCAGTTCCTTCATCACATTTCGATCCATCAGTGTATATTGTAGTAACATTGTCGCCTATATTGTTAAGCTCAGTTTTCAAAGCTACTTGGTTAATAT
Source organism: Galerucella tenella (assembly GCA_910591685.1). Lineage (NCBI taxonomy): Eukaryota > Metazoa > Arthropoda > Insecta > Coleoptera > Chrysomelidae > Galerucella > Galerucella tenella. The sequence continues at coordinate 11,877 of CAJUYH010008163.1, read as the reverse complement.
TACTAATTTCGTAAAAACAGGGGTTTGTATATGATGTTAGGTACCTCAACTAAAGATTCATAATTAAATTGAAATATAGGGTACTTATTTTGCTCTACGATCAGATTTTCAGTACTGTTGGTATTAAGAAAAGCATCTGCTAATGGAGGACTGGTTTTTATTCTCCAGTAAGGCATAGTGAGATTGTCAGTGTTTATTGTTGAAATTTTTTGAACCATATACGTGTTAAATGTTCGATATTTAATAAGAAGCTTTTCGGCTAGGTATTGCCTTCTAATATGCAACGGAGGGTCTTGCATTTCTGATAAAACAGCTTGATTGGGTGATGACATCATAGCTCCTAGGCATATTTTTAATGATTTGTATTGAATTCGGTCAATAGTTATTAAATTGGTTTTTGATGAGGAACCATAAAATGTACACCCGTAATCCAATATTGAACGGATATAAGACATAAAAAATAAAGGAAATGTCTGAATCAGCTCCCCATTTCGAAGTTAAATGAACTAAATTTCATTTGCAAGATCCAAAAGGATCAGACATTTTTACAGTTCCCGATAAAATTCGGGTGTTCATGAAAAAGATTTAGTTGTGGGAGAGTTGTACTAAGGATGTGAAGTATGATGGTTCCAAAATACTTTGAACTTTTTTTGTTGAAAACCAAGTGCAGCCAGAGATGAAAGGAGTGTCTGCAATTTCCAGTCTTTTATCATTGTTAAGAAAAGCTTTAACAGCTATTTCGGTGGGGAGATGAAAAAGCTCGACTTGTTGAATTGGATTTGTAGCCCATTTCAAAAACACCCTCAATAGAAGCAAGTGAAGATCTAATTGATTTATCGGAAGATTAATGAAATTCTAGCTCCCGGTTGCTGGTAACTATGAAAGTGCTCCTTCCTTTCACTACCTCATCTTGTGAGGCGGACGAGCTCTTTAATATAATGAACATTTAAATGAATTGGACTCAACTCAAACTCACTGCGATAAAAAGAAACTCGAACTGAAGTTGATGTCAAAACTGTTATGGCCAAATATATTAAAAATTTTATCCTTCCCATTGAAATAACATTTTTGATGTAGTTATTCAATTAAGTAGGTACTCAATAAAAAATTAAATATTTTCATTCGAAGATTGCTTTGTTCATATTGATAACGCTTCAATTTCCTAGAGATGGGTACGGAATTTGAAAATTTGTTTTTGATGGGTCGTAACCCAAACCAGGCCCAGGCAACTTTGGCAACCAGTACATTTTTAATGTTTGCAAAAAACAGTAGTTGCTGGGAATCGTATCTTGTCATCATAATGGGCAAAAAAACAAATCCAAGCGTAAATCATTCAATTTGACCAATGACGAATTTTGAGGCGGTGGCACTGAAAGGTCTGAAGAAAAACCACATCGCCAGAAATTTTAATCAATCGAAAATACACTAGGCACGGACAATCCAAGAAATTGAGGAATTATGATGATCTTTGATGTGGGAGAAACTCGTGAAATTATGGAATATACTACATATGTCCAATATTTTTGAGGCAATCGAAGCATTTAATACAATACCACCATTAGAATACACAAAAAATCCTAAACATCAAAATTTATTAGTTATATCAAAAACAAAATCGTGCGAACGTAATATCTAAAATAAATTTCGTTCTGAGATGTCAAACTTTCTCAGTCCCATTCATTTCGTATCTGGGTTAGATTTGTATAATTCGATAAGCCACTGTTTATTTTTATTCAAATCATATCAATTAGTCATAAAACGCTGTAAAATTAGCTAAACTTGTGTTTTGCTTTTTCATCATGTCAAATTTAAAAAAAATTAACAGTTATATCCATAAAAACAACGGATAATAATTTCAGCAATATTATATGCAATTAGTTATAGATAATGTTTTAACATGAATAAATATGAATATTGGAGTTGGGAATAACTCTTGTAACGAGTTTGATGATATTTATTTTCAAGTCGTCCAAATACAGAAATATTAGTTTGTATTCATGAGGCGCAAACTGATCTACTAGTGATATTGTCCCTTCTAATTGAAAACCAGAATGGTTGGTGAAATCTTGTAGGTCATACTTAACTGAGAAGCGTAATTCAATGTCTGTCGGGACATAAAGCCCGAGAAGTAGCTGTTTTTTCTGAGTTAATGGTCACATTTTGGAAAATATCTTCAAAAGTTTGTGAGGCGTGAATAGTATATAAAACTATTATTTTATTTATATTGGTAACGTACTTTACTTAATACGGCAATTTTACAGAGAACTGTAATAATTTAGAAATCATTGGTAAATTAAAAAAGGTCTTATATCAATTCACGAAGCACGGTCACAAAACAATTGCATACACTACTTTTTCTACGACCAAATTAATTTATCCCAAATTCCCAATATTTTGGAAATTAATTATTGGGGACATTATAATTCATTTAAATTAAATTATAATATTTGGAAGGGTGCGTGTGTTGAATAAACTGTGATCTCTTGAAGTTGTCACTTGTGAACAAATTTGTGATGAAATTGATCTGGTTTTTAGGAGAGTTCTTTAAATTTGCTTATATAATTCAACCAAAAATCATAATCATAATATTCATGGGTATTTAATTCTGATCAATAAATACAATCTTTGTTTCCCAAAAATTGATAAAATATAACTTTTTAAATTTGAAATTTCATAAAATTGAACTGAATAAATGTTCAAGAAAACCGGAAATATTTAAAATATTATTTATCGTAAAAAAAGTTCAAGTTCATGGAATAATTACATGAACCACTTTATTAACAATGCCGAAAATAGAAAGCGTGACATACCTTAAATCTTAAATCTCCGACCGGAGGTTTGGCGTACGGTATTCCACTGAAACTATAAAACGTTCCATCATGATAATCCTTCTGCGATTTACCGCGAATCCTTCCGACTTCTGTAGTGACCACTATTTCATTCGACATACTTTTTAATGAAAGCCGGTTTTGAGAAAATTCGTCCACTATCGTTAACTTTACAATTTGTTTTGTAGTGGGTCGGTTGATTTAGCAGTATATAAATACTTAATAGAGATGGGAGCAGGGAGTTTAATCTGAGGTTGATAGTTCCAGATATAGTTTTTCGAATTATGTCAATATTTAGAAAATTCCAATTTGTATGATGTTATATTTTTAAAAACTACATCAGATATTGCTTATGAAGTTTTATCTCCTCAATTCCATATATATTTGTTTAATATGCTGAAAATCTCCTAAATATTTTTTTGAACTATTTATCAAACAACTTCCACGTCTATTCACTTAATATTGAGAAAACACCGAAAAAAATAATTATATTCAATTAACTGATAGATGAATTTATTGACACTCACCTAATAATTATTTTATGTGCAGTAGGAAACATTTTTAAATATCGAAAATGTGCTATTACCATCAGTATAATATTGGTTGAAAGCATCTGTTATTAACTAAGCCATTCGTTTTTGCCACAAACAAATATTAAAATCAATTTTTTTCATTCAAAACTAGTCGCATCCACCAAAAGGTTATTATCGACTGAACAATACCGGAGCTATAATACAGTAATTACAACTTAAAAATTGAGCAGGTACAAATATTGGAACTAAATATCAACCATATTGAACTGAATACTATTTAAAGCATCGATATCCCTAAGGATGTGTATTTACTTGACCATTGGAGAATGGTCACCAAGGAGCTCTTTCAGATTCCCTATCCCTATTATATCATGTGTTTTGCGTTGCAGATGATATTTGCTGCAATCTATTAATATGTGTTTCACGGATGATATTTGTATCGCATTTAGGACGTTATGTTTTAACCATTGAAAATGAATGAGTGAAACAAGTGTGTCTCGGACGTAATCGTGAAAGAGTCACCTGATTAAGTCGATCGATTTTATATGTCTTAGCATTGAATCACTGCGATGCTACTCGTTTTGCCACATACCGAACACTTTGGTTTTATAAAAACCTCTCGGGTCACTGCTGGCACATTTTATACAGTGCCATTCAAAAGTCCCCTCCCCCCCCCTCGTATCTTTTGAACGGCTACACTTACATTAATAAAATTTGGAGGGTGAAAATAAAGTGTTGTAAACTTCTCTAGGAATGGTAACAGGTGACGTAATAGTAATAGAAGACGTCACAGTGCCACTCTTGCCAATAATTTTAAATAGGACCTTATGGCAAGTGATATCTCGTTTGAAAGGCATTGACATTGGCTACATAGCCATATTAATTTTGTTTGGCTTTAAACTAATTTTGACGGATAAATTACATAAATACCAAAATTATTATTTCACATTTAAGTATTGAAGATTTTTCAGTCCGCCTCTGGTTAGTTGTCAAAAAAATTGACGTTTTTAATTTAATAGTATTTGTTGCTTTGCTTTGCTAAATAGCTTGAATATTCAATTTTAGTATTGTTTAACAAGACGTTTGAGAGTTTACATATGCAGCTATCTTAATAATTGGTGAATCTAGAAAGAATCTCCATGAAGCGGAACGTTTATTTAATGAGATACCCAGATCGCCCTATCTCGAGAACTAATTTGAGGGAGCTTCTTCACAAGTTTGAAGCAAGAGTAGTGTTCAAGATGCCAAACGATCTGGTCGACCAACATTTAGTGATGATAAAAGAATTGATATAGTTGCTGAAATGGTGGTAAACCCGTCTATCTGTGAAGTAAGTAAAAGTTCAGTACAGAGAGTGTTGACTAAAAATAAATTTCATCCATACAAGTTAAAAATGGTGCCCCACCTTTCGGATGACGACCCCGACAGAAGACTCGAATTCTGTGAATGTATGACAAATAAAATTAGTCAAAACTCACATCACACAAAAACAATTTGTTTTAGGGACGAAAGTACTTTTTGCCTCAATGGAAATATGAATACACAAATTATAAGGTATTGGAGTGACACAAATCCTCACACCTCTCGTGAACAACATACCCAATTTCCAGAAAAAGTCAATGTTTGGGCAGGTATTTCGGGAAACCACATAGTTGGTCCTGTTTTGATAAATTCAAATTTAAGCGGTGAAGTGTATCTGGAGATTTTACAAAATGCAATTGAGCCGTTAATTCTTGAAATTCTGGAAGATAATCCAAATGAATTCGGCCATCTGGAAATAACATTTCAACAAGATGCAGTAAGACGTTACCTGGATGAAGAATATCGAGGTAGATAGATCGGCCGGAGAGGTCCTATAGAATGGCCACCTCGGTCACCAGATTTGACACCATTAGATTTTTTTCTATGGGGTACTTGAAATCCAAGGTTTATACTACGGCACCAGATAGCATTGGCATTATGAAAGAAATAATTATTGAAGAATGCAATGCAATTTCAGCTGACACATTCGAACGAGTACGACAAGAGTTTACTGATAGGATGTATTACTGTCAGGAAGTAGACAGAGCACATTTCGAACACTCGCTGTAAAAATGGGTACATTGTTCATATTTGATTAATTAAATTAAAAAAAATAATTTCAATAATTTTGGTATTTATTCAATTTATACGTCAAAATTAGTTTAAAGCCAAACAAAATTAATATGGCTATGTAGCCAATGTCAATGCCTTTCAAACAAGATATCACTTGCCATAAGGTCCTATTTAAAATTATTGGCCAGAGTGGCACTGTGACGTCATCTATTATTATTACGTCACCTGTTACCATTCGTAGAGAAGTTTACAACACTTTATTTCACCCACCAAATTTTATTAATGTAAGTGTAGCCGTTCAAAAGATACGAGTGGGGGAGGGGACTTTTGAATAGCACTGTATATGTACCCAGGTTATCACTATTCTCTGCAAAACGCGTACATTTATCTACTTTCTCGTTACCACTATTGCCAATATAAGATGAGTTGATCGTTTCTTGAGTCTTGTAGCAATAGTGCTTTCGTATGTGGCAACTGAAATTTAAAATTTCGTAAAAAATTGAATATCTAGTCTAGTCAACGAGAATCATGAGGGACTTTGAGAAAATTGCATCACGATGTTTGTACGCATAATCTAAGTTCGAATAAAATCGTGGAAAAATCAAGGGTTTTGAGGGGGAAATTTACTTTTGCATAATACAATTCAAGTTTCGCACTAAAACGTTAGAATAGTAATTGCGTATGAATCATCATCACACATCTGACATTTTGTGTGATAGTCATGAATTCCATAACAAGTGAATATCATTTAAACGATATCTCAATCGAGTCAAAAATAATGCATCAAACAATGGGAAACTTTATTTCATCAATAATATCATCAAATTACGTCAAACAGGCTAACATAATTATTAAGCACCATTTTAACCATGTTACTGAGACACCATTGAAGTTCACCTGTAATCTTGACCGTTACCCGTGATAAAATTATAATACTACAATCTCAACTAATAAAAGGATACTCTGTATAAGTTTGGGTTGTCTGAAAATTATTTATATTTTTGTAACCTTCACAATTTGCGTTTTATACTTATATCAATAATAGATCCTACTGAATTTAATTAGGAAGCGTTAAATTGATTTTGCAATTTGTTTGAAATTAAACAACTGATAATAATTCTTATTGCAACATTATTAAGTTGTTTTAATTGAAAACGATTTTATATGATTTTTCCAACAAATTAATCATTAAAGTAACGTAAAGCTTTTATTTTTTGTTTTGAAATGAATATTTGTGACTTACTTTCTCTATATATGTTTGATAGTTCCATTGATTTCATACATTTAAATTTTGAGATTTCAAAAAATCGAACTAATAGGTATTGATACTGCAGCTCCTAAGCCTCTTCTTGTTATCCCATCTGCTACAGCATAAACTGCGAATTCAATGATCTTCTCAAATAAACTTTCCCTTTCTGTTTCAGCAATTATGACGAGATCGTCTGCATATGCTGCTTGTTCTATTTCCTTACGCAGTTGAATCTAAGTACTTCGTACATTCCACAACAGTGGTTCAGAGCTGAACTCAAATGAGCTCCGCGTGTTGTTCTATGCTTCCCATTCACTTTTTGTTAACTTACAGAAAAAAAAACTAGTTGGAGCCATATAAAAACAACTCAATCCTACCCTAAGGGTCCTACAAGGAAAAATTTAAAGCCCTCTGCTCTTTGAAAACATTGAAAACATATTCAGAGAGCTCAGGGCATAAACATTGATGACCATATGATGTGTTTACTATATGCGGATGATCTTGTCATACTCGCCCATTCTGAAATTGAAGTATCAAAGAAACTTAAATATTCGTAAACCTACACAGTTCGGAACAAATTAACTATAATACCCAAAAAACAACAAAAAAGTCACTCTCAAGAGGTGGTCTTCACGACTAGACCATTGCAGATAGCCCAAAATGAAATGAAAAAGAGGCCAAAATTGATAACAGGAAAGGAATAATGGAATACAGGAACCAAAAATCGAACCACGTAAAATGTAGGGGGCTGCAGGAGGACGCGTCAAACAAGGTTTTTCGTCATTTCCGGAGAAAGATAAATGCCAATCGAAAAATCTTTGGCAAAGGTTGTAGATCTAAGACTTTGTATATATCATTTTCCACATAACCTCAAAGATTCCGAGGAAAATCGCAAGAGCCACAAATTCGTTTTTAATTTTTTTCTCGTGCGAAAATTTTTCCAAGGTAATAATCACAGAAAATTGAAAAATTACCCATAACTTCAACCTAAAAAATGTATGCAAAAATTCCCGATATCCGAAATTTCCAGTAAAGGGTGTTCTCCGCTGAAACATCTACTTTCTGATGGTGTATGTATATATATCCTACATTTCTTGGCAAAAAAGTAGCAAGAAATAAAAACGAAAGTAATTCATACATTGAATACATTACGATACCACAAGCTGCATCTTTCAAATTAAATATATCGCCACCGACCGAAGACGCAGCGAAGCATCATTATCAGGTACCATGAATATAATCAACTACAAACATGGCTCGGTCACGAACCGACAGCAACACAACAATGCCAATTTTTTCAACAATCTATATATTAGATACTCAAAAATATTTTTTGCAGCTGCGGAGCAGGATACAATACCTTTTTTTTTTTCTTTTTTTTATAGAGGTAGGGGAATGCTTTACGCACGCAACCCGACTGATGTTTTTCGCCGGGCCTGTGTGGGACTCGAGCACTTTTCCGAGTACCCATACCCACTAAACCCTCTTCCTCTCTTCGTGGTTGTTTCCTACCAGGAAACCAGTTCTAAATATACATTCCTTGTTCAATTGGTTTCTCTTTCTTTTCTTTCTTTTTCTGTCATTATTGTTCTTATCATTTTGTAGTATATGTTCCACCTCCCTTCATCTCTGCACATTTCCTCCACCAAGTTTCCGGCTTCAATTATCACCCCTCCGCTTTCTACTTCCGCTTCTTGCCTTTCTCGTAACCACCTTGGGCACACAAAAATTGTGTGTTCCGCGGTGTCACTGTTCTCTGCACAATATCGGCAGTTTTCTTCAGTATTCCCGATCCTCTTTGTATACTGTCTGAAGGATCCGTGCCCCGACAGTACCTGAGTGAGGTAGTAGTCTGTCTTTTCATGCTTGCACTTTATCCATGGTCTTATATCTGGGATTAGTTTTTTTGTCCATTGTGCCTTGTTTTCGCATTCCTGCCACATGTTCTGCCATTCTTCAATCGTAGTGAAAGATGTAGCTGTTGAGCCTCCTTAAATGTACTAGTTTATGCAGTAAATATGGTTCTGGAAAATGTACGAATGTCAAAGAAACAACTCACGAGGAATTAAGTGATTCTGAAGGAAGAACCAACACAAATAACACGAAACGCCTATGAAGACGACGATCATGAAAAAAATGCGGATGAAAGTTCTGTGGAGTCCAACAACAATGTTTCAAGGAAATTTAATTAACGTGAATTTTTGAATAACACTTCCTTACAACAATGCTTATTGGAGTACCCACTTCATTTTGCTAAAATGACAAATATTACATTTGTCACACTACATTTCCATTTTATAGATGATTTAAACTGTACATTTCGCCATAAAATTGCCTATATCTCTTATGTTGATGTTATGGGTAATTTTTCGTTTTCTGGAAAATTAATTGATTTTTTCGAGGAGATAATAGCTTATTTGGAACAGTCTCCTGTAAATTCCATTAAAAAAAATTTGCTAGAGAAAAAAATTATCAACGAAAAACACTTCTTTCCATTTTTCTCATTAAATTCAAATACGTGTAATTGGAGTCACGCTCACATCTTCTTGCCTGTTTAGTGTAACATTTCTGTCGACATGTTTCGACTTTCAAATTTTTATAGTTAATCCTTGTTAATTCTCGCTCCTCGTCTCATTAGCCACTTCTAATTTCCAACTACCGGGCCGCCTCCAACTTGCAACGCCATCCTTGCCCTTTTCGTTATGGATAGTTTTGAAAGCAAGGCGTATCTTTTGTATCGCTTTTTTCCGAGTTTTCACATTAAATTGCTGTGGTAAGTCCAAAATTATATAGTATAATAATTGAGCTCCATTTAAAGTAATCGTGGATACGATTTTGATCATATACAGGGTGATCCGTGAGTAATGGAAGTAAAATGGAAGATTCTTGGCCTCAAAATATAACGATCTGATTCAACTTGCTTGAATGAAATATTGATAATAAAAAAGATACAGGGTGCCAAAGTTTAAATGTCAAAAGTGTTTTTTCTCAGTAGATTGAAAGATTTTGGATATACAAATGTGAAAATTTGAAGATAGTAGTTTTAGGGCCTGGGAAATCATAATATGTTATCCGTTCCGATGTATTTTCTATAAAGCGCCACAAGAGCTATGCTAGCTTAACTGTGCGATTAACTTTTTCATCGTTAACGGTATCCCTCTATTTATTGGAAAATATTAAAACTACATCATTTTTGCGACAAAGAGGTATACTTATCATTATTCTCAAAAGTTACTGGTTTTCGAGATATTCGCATTTTTGAGCCACCCCACATACTTTTTATTTATTTATAAGCACAAAAATAATGAAGTTAGTAGGCGCTGATGTCGGCAAATTCATTATCAGCTATAATATAACAAGAACGTCTTCGGCGTCGGGTAGTTACTTTGAAGCAGCATGCTTGAGGAAAGTTATAGCAAAATTATTGCAAATTATCAATGTTCTTGGTATATTATAGCTGACAATAAATTTGCCGACATCATCGCGTACTAACTCCATTATTTTGTTGCAGAATAATTTTTTTTGATGATAGATAACATTTTCATGCAGAATGAATTTATTTAATTCCATGAAATATTCCCTTCGTATAGAATATATAATATATATAGGCCATTGCGGGCCTCACATACCATTGAGCATTCAATTTTTTTATGATTCATTTATGTCATAAACCATAACGTTTTGCTATAATCTAGTTTTTTCAATTATTATCACATTCTCCTCTTTAAATTGAATCACTCAACTCATTCATTTTTTAATATGTCAATTGCAATCATTATTTTTTGTATTGTTTTAGTATGGGTCATATAAGTTGGAAAGCTTTTAGTAAATACAACATTTTTTCAATTTCAAACAGATACCCTACTTTTTAAACTCGGAAGCTAAACCAACATAATGTACCCCATTACATTCAAGCTCTAATCCATTCGAACTTTTAGGTAAGCACAGTTTCTATGATATAGCTAGAACACAGACATGATATCACTAGGAAACACTTAGGCCACCTGCTCAAGTCATCTCTACCTTCGTCCACAAGCTATCTATCTAAGATATTCTTTTATTAACTTATTTTCTTGCGTCAACGTCTTAGTGGTACCCCAAGTACTTATAGTCTGTCAACAATCTGGCATACCCAGTGCAACACTTACATGAAGTCCAACCAGCCTAGAGCGGAGTCTCTTGCCGGGCATCTGTCTCAAGAGGAGACAAGTAAGGTTACATCAGAGCTTGAATATCTACCGAAAAAACCAAGCACGCAATTGGGGCTGTTTTGCCAATTACATGCCAATTATAGCTAGAGCGAGAATTGATTGAATTGATACCAGGGTAAAAACGTTTAAGTCGCTGGTACTTAGTACACTTTCTTTTTGTACACCAGTATGGGGGCTGAGGTACGTTGACATTGTTGGAAAATTCCTAATCTATTTCCTGAAACGAGTCCCGCAAGTTCAAACCAATACTCCTGATTATGTCATAAGACTGGAGACAGGAAGAGCAAAGTTTGCATATAATGTTGTCAAAATGTCGTATGATTGGTTGTGTAAAATATTAGATATGAATGAAAAACGCCTTCCCTTTATTTGTTCCAAGAGTCAACTCCAGCTTGCATGCAATATGAAGTTTAATTGGGTGGCACAAGTCAAACAACCCTTTATTATGACCGATTCTTTTGAATTATGGGATAATTTAATTTGTTGGAAGAATATTAAAATATTATATTTAAAAGTATGTATTGTAAAAAATTGCATAATGGGGATATTTTACTGATGCAGCGTTATTCCTCTTTTTCTTTATATTCATCATTAAGCATTTCTAAGAAGTCAAGTAATTATCTATTGTTAACATTACCCATAGAGATCACCCGTACAACTGCCAAGATTCGATTATGTAATAAGTACAAGGTACAAGTACAAAAACACAATTAAAAATGGTACTGAGAGTCAAGGTTCGAAATAGTTCAAATCTTGGGTACCAAGTATCGATTTTTACCTTAGCCATCATGGGAAGAATAGCTGCTACAGCCTGTTTACCCTTTTCACAAATAAGTGTAGCTAGCCATTTCATTGAATAGCCCACTCGAGGTAAATGTCACACCCAAGTGAACATAGTCACTAATTCATTATTAAAAAAAATAACATTTAGAGTGACGAAAACCTCCACATCTAAACTGCAT
>CAJUYH010008162.1:439-15973 GCA_910591685.1 Galerucella tenella | reverse complement strand
CTGTTCTGCAGAGTGTTAAAGAGGAGGTCTTTTTTGCTAATAATTGGTCATATCTTTGGAAAACACCCTTATAATATATTAGAGTGCAATATTTTTGTAAAGCTCTCAGTGAGATCTTTTCGATTCTTGAACAAAATATAGTACGTTCCATTTTAAAAAATGTAAGTTTGTGCTGCTACGTGGTTTTGGAACACCCTGTAGAATCGAGAGTATTTTCAAAATGTGCTCTCAGTAACTGTATTAGCTCACACAAAACTATAAAGTTCTATCTATCACCACAACGATGTAATCCTCCGATGTCAGAAGATTGCCCCACCCTGTATAATAGCCAAGTAAATACTTTAACCGTAACATATATACAAACTGGTAAAGTTGTCAAAATATATTATATATAGTAGCATAGAAAAAAGGGTGAAGCAGGGAGGCAAACCAACAGTTCAACACTACACAATATTGCTACTAACACTAAATACCTGAACGAGCGAAAGGTGAGTCATTGTTCATGCAGCTCTTGTGTCAATCCATTGCAGGCGATTTTCAGGGGGTGATTTCTCCCAACTTATTACTGATTGTAATGACAGTTTTCAACAGTTTTTGATTGTTTTTGGAACAAACATATGTTCTAGCTCACAGTTAACTGAGGAGCGAGCTTGTTAGCTCACATATTCGTAAAGATTCTTATGTTCCGCGAGGAGTATTCTGTATGTAAATTACGACAAGCATAAATCCGTTTCAATCACTTTATTCAGTGTACAAAACTATAAAGCAAATATACATTTTCTTCAAAGCGTGACATTTCACAGAAATAGAAGGCCCATTTGGAACATGAAGGCAGATTTGACGGGGAAATTTGTTAGAAATAGCGTAGCGACGAGAAGGAAAATTAATTTTGCTGCTTCCTAATGTTTATTAAAAGAATGACAAGAGGAAATCCAAGGAAAGATAAATAGAGTCGATTTATAAAGAACCTAATTTAAAAGGATTATTTGGGAAAATTCGTCTAAGCCATCTGACGTGATTGTTTGAATTGGAAAAAAAACTCTCCATTCTGTAATTCCACAAATAATATACTCGCAAACAACAATTTATTGACAGTTGAACTTATATAAAATTGTACAGTGATCACTGAAATTTTGACACATCTGTTGAAATACAGGGTGATCATTCGAATTCTGACACATTTTATGAGCCCATAACTTGGAAACCTATTAAGATATCGAGAGGCGGTTTTGACAGATCGGATTCAGGAATTGAGAACTTTTTTTTCACGCTGTTGCCAATTTTGTATTTTTTCCCTAGACTACAGGAAAAAACTTGAATTTTTGGAGATTAATAACTTAGGACACTTTAAATGAAGCATATACTTTTCAAAAATATATGGTTTTTTAGCAATTTAAGGTGTTCTCAAGGAGCAGATTATCTTTAAAAGATGGACTGCACTCCGTACATTTTTGTCAGCGCATAACTTCTGAACTAGACATCAAGAAGCTAAACGATTTCAGGAATTAGAAATTTTTTTCACGCTGTTGCTAATTTAGTATTTTTTCCCTAGACTCCAAAAAAAAACTTGGGTTTTTTGGACATCATTATATGGATTAAGTTATTGTTGTTGAAAACGGAGGTCAAACAGAACAATTTATTAAAAGCAAAATACAAAAAATAAGTACAAAATTATATGTAGGTATGTGCTCAATTAACCTACATAAATTCTTTAATACAAAAGTTGTAGAATATGCCCACCATTCTTGTCAATACATTAATGCAAGCGTAGTTGAAGATTTAAAAAAGTGTCTCTCAACATTTGTGGTTGAATATTTTCTATTACGTTTCTTATGTTTAGCTTCTCGATGTCATGACTAGTCCAGAAGTTATGCGCTGACAAAAAATGTACGGAATTACTGTAGTCAACGAATTGCAGTCTATCTTTTAAAGATCATCTGCTCCTTAAGAACACCTTGAATTGCTATGAAACCATAAATTTTTAAAAAGTAGAGGCTTCAGCCCATCCGACGGTACAAAAACATACAGGGTGTTCCATTTAAAATGTCTAAGTTATTGATCTCCAAAAAACCCAAGTTTTTTCCTGGAATCTAGGGGAAAAATACCAAATTGGCAACAGCGTGGGAAAAATTATTAATTCCTGAAGCCGTTTAGTCAAAACCGCCGCTCGATATCTTAATCGGTTTCCAAGTTATGGGCTTATAGAATGTGTCGGAATTCATATGATCACCCTGTATAAGGAAAGAAATAATTTCGTTTTGTCAACGTGTCACATCTCATGTTCATTATTTTATTCCGTGTAATGCTTTGCTCAGTTCTTGTTTATTCTGCTTAGGCGCGAAAAAACTCTATTCGTTAAGAAATCATCTCTACTTTTTGAATTGAATAGATCTAATGTCGGGAAGGATTCAATGCGAGAAGATGAGATCTTTTCAAACTACATTCAGAATATACTCACCATTTCTTCCACAAAGGAGAAAGTTATAAGTCTTTTTTGTACATATAAATAGGATTTTGGCTATATGTAACGCGAAGAGAGAGAAAAAATAATATTTGGCTCCAGATAAGCCTATAATAGTAGTTTGTGCAACTAGTGTGGACATGGACAATTCACACGAGTAAAACAGTATATTTTTCCTACGAAACACTTGAGAAATAATCTAAAAAAAATACATTTTATTAAACTATAACTTCGAATCAAAAATTTTCAACAATTTTATTCATAATTTCACCAATTCAATTTTATATTTCCACTGATTTTCTGTGATCAATGTACAGCTCTTGAATATACAATTACGGTACAATTTACAGTTTCCTTTTTTAAATCTGCGATGCTGTTACAAGTAGATGTTGCGAATTGGACTCGCGCACGAAGCCCAACTAACAATTTAAGTCATAAATACTCTAGTCTTAGGAACTATAACCTATCCTTGGTAATAATTTCGTGTTACGAAAATAATACCTTTATCGTAAGAACATACAATAGATTGAATTTATAAGGTCAATAATACGAGAGATTTACTTAGAGTATTACCTATAACGTAACAGTAACAATTAAAGTAATGTTTACGAAAACATTCCTCTTAGAATCACTTACCTATACATTATTCATAAGTACAATTTTGACGGTAATAATCACCATTAGTTTCACCTATAAGTTATTTTCACTTATACGTGAAATAGGCATGACGACAGTATCAAAAAATCGTCGATATAATGGTTTTAGGGGAAAGTTCATATCAAAAAAATTCAAAACACTGCTTCAGTTTTATTTCAAAAATTCACATTATTAACATTTTCAATAAAATAAAACATAAAAATACTGCAATCGGCTATTTAGACTGAAACACCAATCACAGCGCATGACGTCACGCTTAGGTAAACACCGCTGTCAGTCAACACTCAATACACTCATTTTCTGTGTTTTGTTGTTGTGAATACTACTGATTACGCATTTGGATTGATCTTTTATCATTTTACGTGTGATTTATCGTCTCCACTCTACTATAACAATGAAACCAAGCATTGTTGAGGCAAATAGCTCAAATTTGCCCAGGATTGATATAATGCTGTTGGGCGATTTCCTCGCAACAAATCAAGAATTTTGCTTGTCTGAGTTTAGAAACGTGAAAACTTCCTTGTAAGTGAATTTTGTATTTATCTTCACCCTAGATACAACCAACTTAGATATAAAATCAAACTAATTCCAAGCTCATGCGAGTTTATTTAACTTTCATAGGTTGGCATGTAAATTTATGGGGCATACATCCTGGTTTCATACGTACTTGTGATACTGACCCCATCACATGATACTGCATATCATCATCTGGCAACTGCAAAAAAAAGTAAACCATTGAAATTGATAATAAGAATTATAGACAAGACCAAAACAAACATAACCTCAATGAATTAGATATTTCATAGCCTCAATATTTCAACAGACGTTTTAAGTATAAGAAATATAAATATAATAGGATAAGATACTCACAAGTGGTCTTCACAGAAATAAAGTGGCCAATTCGTGACTACGTCGTTCGGGTTTCGCCTTGCAAGCTCCAACCACTTATCTCTTATCTATCATTTTCTTGTTTGGAACATGTAGAAACACTTTGTTGGGTGTTCTTATTGATGTGTTTTTACACTGCGGTACTGCATACCACTTATAAACTTTGGAATTCATTTTTATGACACGAATTTATCTATAGTTTTGTTTACTTTTTTCGCTACGCATAGACACAATGACATGTTTACCTAGGCGTGACGTCAGAGCCGACGCCATGACACCTGCGAGCTGTTTTCGCGCACTATTTAAAGAATATCAGTAAAATGGCTTCAAACTTCGTTAGACTTAAGTTTATTACCGAAATAAAGGTTTTTTCGTTTATAGTGAATGAGTACCCACATGACGGAAGAGTATTTCAAAATCTATCGTCACGCCTATTGCTGTGGTTATAATTACGTTTCCAATTTTACTTCACAGCCCAATTCACTGTTAAGTTGCCAATGCTTGTGTTTATGACGTAAATGTTCCAACAGTTTATTACTGATAGGTTTGTGACTTTTTGGTTAGATTATTGGTATTTTGGTGGAAATCGTTACTTCAAAAATTACTTTTTGTTTTTTTTACCTATATGAAACATATTCAAAAGAACTACAAAGTCACAATTATCGAATACATTAACCATGAAGTGGTGGATTTCATATACATTCAAGGATGTATATGAAATTCATACCCGTTCAGTTAACCGGTATTGGTTACATTTCCATTCTGTAAACTGTACAGAAAATGGATAACATACATGTGGGAGTAGAAAAAGTTACTTTCCAATCACTTCTAATGTTGCGTCAACTGGAAATGTATATTATCGATCAGAAAATCGGGTGTCAAGTTTAGGTAACATGGCATCCGATTAATATCAACCTAATTACGAATAAATATTCTATCACAGTTTCAACGTGATATAACAATAAAAGAATGTATCGAAAATTTGAGTGGCAACTTTTCGAATTATAGGAGAACAGGCTAGGATAATCCATTTATTGGAATCTAGATACAATTTAAAATGTTACTTGTCATGTTTAATATCTCCAATTAACCTTAGTTTAATCCTACGCAGATAGGAAATATTTCATAATTAGGAGAAGTTTCATAAATTCATTGAAATTACAGTAGCTTTCCAAATTAATGAATCCGCTAATGAGATTGTACGGAAATAATGAAATATCAAAACTTTAACTGAATTACCTTTTTTTTCATGGATTCAGAACTTCCGCGGTGAAAACACATTCATCATACGGTTGCGAAGTTGGTGATTCAGGAAATGTAAATATATGAGAATTTTCGTTTGTTCCCGAGACAATCCGTAGTTTCCTCAAATGTCTAGGGATGTGAAATCAACCAACGGCTTGATTTATACCTTCATACAGTCAGCGGCTCTCGCTTGGAAATGCCTTAAAGGACGAAAATTGATGCATATAATTGAGTTTATTATGATTTCACTTAGATGAAAAACCGCTCTTAAATTGGAAGATACATTTCGTAATCTGACAGTCTTAGAATTGGTAAAGGTCTTGCTTCAGCACTTGATGCCATGAGTATTGGTCTTGCTTATTCAATCTTGGTCTTGCTCTCGATCTTCGGCCTCGGAGGTACAGATCATAAATGATTAACAATAACTGATATCCAATAAATGAAGCTTCATTTTACTGGAAGGAGTGTTATTTGATTCCACCCTTTTTGCACAAATATTCTAATTTAATATAACATTCACAGCGGAAGTAGAGTTCATATAATAACCCTTTTGGTGTGCGTCATCGACACATTTCGTTGGAAAAAATGGGAAGAGAAGCAGGTCTGTGATTAATCCTAATGGAAATATCACCATTATAACAGCTCAGAATAGGATGCAGACGTTCCTGTCAAAATTGCAAATGAAATAAGCGACACCCAAACCCGGATATACGTCACAAACCAAGGAGGCTATTGAATGTACTTTAACAATTTCTCTATTCAGTCTTGCACATTTGTTATTGGTCGTGGCTTCAATGTGTTTGCAAGCGAAGACCAGTTTAGCTCATATACAATCAAAAATAAATAAAAACCCTTTAAATAATAATCTCTTTATACTTCTATGATTCGCTCCATTTACCTAATTGTTGTTGACACTCTTCACACATTCTCTAGAAATAACAAATTATATCCGCTTGTATCTACTTCAGCAAGAATATAAATCTTAATTTTAGAAAATTTGCAAATCAGCAGCAGATTTTGAACGAGTAGGAATGAGTTAAACTTAGTACAACAACGATATACCATTAACTGGGAACTTAGACAGATTAGCCAGGCTAAGTGATTTATTTTCACGTGGGAATATGCCGGAATATGGTGTTTTGATGATTTTTTATTGAGAAAAATATATTCATGATATTCAAAGAAGTGTGTAAATTTTTTCAATCAAATACAACACAAGGTGTAACAAAAAGGAAACGGTTCAATTTTCAGTTCGAAAAGTTCTATTTGCAATAGAGTGATTAATTATTTATCAGTTTTGCTTTATAATCATAGAAATATTTCATGTAGTAAAGGTAAAGTGAAAGATTAATTCGATCAGCTTATTTCAAACCCATTTCAATCCTCTTTGATCCCTTTACATCATCACTCAATCATTTTGTTCATTACGTACGGTCAAACTTTTTCCTTTAGTGTAGGAATGCATTAAGTCTCTTTTTGTATATCTTTTCATTCATTATCTTTTGTTTTGTATATCAAACGTAGGAGATTGGTTTGGTGTTTTTTACCACTGTCATTTTCTCAGAGGCTCTAAGACTATGAATAATGTATATATTTTGGTTCTCATTTCAGTAAATTTTTTTACTTCAAATGATCAGAATACTTGTTAAACGTATTTACTTTTTACCACAAATCCATCGCTAATGAAAATATTATACAAATTTGGGAAGCGATTTCAGTATTTATATCACAAGAATTTGACAATAAATTTGAGGAATTATTTTCTCTCCATTGTCAATATACTACCGTCAACTGAGGTGAAGGTGGAATAATTTCAACTTTTTTTTGAGATAACATCGATAGAAGCGCCTCAAAAATTTTGAAAAAATTATGTGAATTGCCTTAGGTTTACCCCTTTATATATGCTAAATACCAGTTTTGCATGAATTTTAGAATCGCTAATATATTTTTTTAAATAGTGTCCAACTCTACCCAGAAAAAGGGGTGAAGTTGGACATGGCTTCAAAACCAAGTAAAATCAACTTTTAATGAGAACTGGGTGTAGTTGTACAACTCTTTTTTTTTCCATTTGCACCCTTGCTGGGCCAATGAAAAACGTTTGTAGGTAAAAAATAACAGTTTATTCCCTAAATCACAAAACATCAACTCAAACTAGCTTCTAGAAAAAAAATTTAACGTAAAAAACAAAATTTTTTTTAACAAAACACCAGTAAAAGAATGAATAAAATATTTTTTGTACAACTGTCATTAAAAGTGACACTTTTAATGATAGCAAACAATGTTAAAAACGATTGTTTACATAGCAGCGTGTTAAAAATACTTTTAACACTAGTGTTAAAAGTATTTTTAACACTGAAATTCAAATGACAGCGTCTTTTCTCATTTGTTAGTAATCATAACGTTGGTAACGTCTGCCATTCACAACAATCTTTTGATTATTTGAATACTAAAATGCATTTTGAATTTATTGTCATTGCAAATTCGCTCGTTTCATTATCAAAATAGGGAAGTTGTACAAAAAACATTGTATGGTATTTGTGTTAAAAGTGATTTTATTTTGTTCGTGAAATTGTTCAATTCGCTCCGCTCATTTCACAAACGTTTTCACTCACAAAATAAAACCTCACTTTTAACACTCATATCATAAATAACTATTCTGGAAAAAAAAACACAATACCTAAGAAATATATAAGATCATTAACCTATGGTGTGATAAGTTAAATTATCTCGAAACTGAGGATGGTTTTGTCTTAATTCTACAGGTTGGTGTAAAACATGAATAACATCTTCCTTTCACACCATCGATTGTTCTTCAACATCTGGATAGACATAAAAAAGGCCCAATTTTTTCCTAAGGAACTTAACTGTTGAAAACATCTTATCAATGTCTTCAACGTGACCTACAAAATTTAGATTCCTTTCAGTTGATTCAAATTTCACCAGGACGTATTGTTTTTTTTTTCAAAATCTCCGATGCAAGTAGGAACTAATTCAGTCTTATCATTGGTTGGAGCAGGGTTGCTTGTACTTGGCTCAGCCTCGTCATAGTATGGTTCGTGTAATTCATCTTCTATTATTTCTATTTCAGATTGGTCCGACATAGCTTCATTGTAGTTTTCTTCTCCGACTTCACTGTCATCTTCAATGATGGCCATTTTCTTACGTCTCGGCTTTATTGTTTGAATCACAGGAGAAAGGGTCTCTCCATTGTCGCTTTCATGTTCGATATCACTATTGTCTTCAGTAAATGTCACACTTCGGCCAGGTTAAATGGCCATTTTTTACCTCTTGGCTTTCTCGTTTGAGTTGGAGAAGCAAGGTTCTCTTCAAAAAAGCTAAAGTAAAGAAACTGTCAGTCCAATGTTTCTCAACATTAACTTCTTGATAATCCGCCAGTTTTTTCAACACTCGCTGAGGATCATAAAGAACTATTCCACATGCTGCAAATCCTGATTTGACATTATTCGCAAATCGCATGTCAATTCTTTGAAAAGTCTGGGATAGCAAGTTTGGAAAATCGCTCTTCTGAAACACTTCCCGATTCTTCATTTTCCACTGTCTTAAGACAAATCTCCACGCTTCCTTCATTGTTCTAAAATAGGCCACATCGAGTGGCTGGCAGATGTGGGTGGAGTTTGGGGGGAGCAATATGAAACTGATGTCATGTTCAAGACATTTGTTGATAACCGTTACGAATATGTGACTGGAAAAATTGTCACCGAAGATCACTTTTTTGCCTTGAAGCTTTGATAAGTATGGAAGGGCAATTTTATAGAACCAGTCTTCGAAACAAGACTGATCGAACAAACCACTTTTACTCCGGTTATAAGCCGTGCCAGGAGGACAGTTCTCGGATAAATATGTTGTGCCTTGTACACTACCTAAGGTGGAAGAACAAAGCCGGAAGCTGCTGCAGCAATCATAACCGAAATGCTTGTTTTTAGAGCTATCCCTAACGCGATCACAGTGTTTTGCTCCTCTTTTGACGAGAACTTCAAGTTTTCCTGGGTCGTCAGAAAAATTGGTTTCGTCGTAGTTGACGATATTTTCCGCAGGAACATTTTCTATAGATCTTTGCAATTCCGTAAAATATGCGGTCATAACAGCAGAGCTGACTTGGGCTCTAGCCCTTTTCATTTTCTAGGATAGCCGTACAGATAATTCTCTGTGCCTGTTGAGGGAATTTTTTACCCATTCATCTCCAGGAACATTATCATGGAAAATTGTAATGGTTTTTTCCAGCCGATCCAGATATGATTTCACTAGAGTTTTCACGTCTTTTATGGTTAATGGAAAATTCCACTTAGCGGCACTCATTATCCCTTCTGCTAGATATGTCTCTCCATCGGAAGTTAGTACGGTTTGACCTCCATATATTTTTTTTATTTTTTATTCCTTTAACGTGATTAAATGAAGCCGATTTCGGAATTGAATACTTTTTCGCAGCTCACCTAAAGCTAAGTTTCTTTAATAATTTAACTTCTTCCCTCGCCTTCTTTATTGTAGAAAGCAAATAGTTACAGTTGGGTTTCTTGCCCACTTTTCTATTATATACATGCGGCCGGATCGCGCTACGCCGGATCTTAACGAAATCACCGGACAGCGCTCTAGGCTGCATGGAAGCCGCACCGGGTGATTTCACCGAAACCCCGGTGGATACCTTTCAGCATCTACTGGAGACACACTTCCCCGGTTGTGAGGGAATCGAGCGGGAGTGTCCTGACATGGGATATGTAGGTATACAGCGACCATGTAAAGAGGACTATCTTCTAGCAAAAGAAATAGTCACATACGAGTGGAGTACTTGGGCGATACGGTCATTCAGACCATACAAGTCTCCGGGGAAAGACCGAATCTTCCCGGCTTTGCTTCAACAAGGCTGGGAGGCCGTTGGCACAATTCTGGTGCATATCTTTCGGGCCTGTTTGGCACGCAGGTATGTCCCTGAACAGTGGAGGCAGGTGAAAGTCGTCTTCATACCCAAGCCGGGTCGTACCACATATACGGTGGCTAAATCCTTTAGACCCATTAGCCTAACATCCTTTGTGCTGAAAACACTGGAGAGGGTGGCTGATCGATACATAAAGGAAAAGGTTGGGCTCAGGTATCCTTTGCACAACAACCAACATGCTTTTAGGTGTGGCAAGTCAACTGAAAGTGCCTTACACCAACTGGTAACTCAGGTGGAGAAGGCGCTGAAAATGGCACGATCGCCCTGGGAGCTTTCTTGGATATACAAGGGGCGTTTGACAGCACCCCTGTAGGATCCATGTGTAGGGCTGCGGCAAATCATGGAATAGAGCCAATGATCACTCACTGGCTTGGGACCATGTTGTGCAACCGTACAGTAGAGGCCACATGGAAAGACCATGTGGCAAAAGTAATCGTTGCTAAGGGATGTCCACAAGGGGGTGTTCTTTCGCCCACATTGTGGAACCATTGACGAGCTAATAACCCTTTTAAACGGTGAGGGCTTTCTAACGATTGGGTATACCGATGATATCGTTGTCCTTGTTGTTGGAAGGCACATTACCGTTCTCAGGGACCTCATGCAAAGGGCTCTGAATAGGGTACATGGGTGGTGTAACGAACACGGACTTGCAGTTAATCCTGCCAAGGCCGAGATAGTTGCTCTCACCAAAAAGAGAGGTATAAGACCTGAGGGTCTAAATCTTGATGGAGTACCACTGCCGGTGGTTGAACAGGTGAAGTATCTAGGAGTGATCCTTGATAAATCACTGACATGGAAGGCTCATCTTGATAGTCGCCTAAGCAAGGTGAAAAACACGTATTGGGCCTGTAGGAGAGCCATTGGTCCGAGGTGGGGACTGACCCCCAAAACGATCATATGGTTCTATAGAGTGATTATGCTGCCTATGCTCACATATGCGGCTCTGGTATGGTGGCCGAGGGTAACCTTGGTCACGGCTAGATCGCAACTGGCACGCCTTCAAAGGGTGGTCAGTTTGGGGGCAACTGGCTGCATGGGAACTACTCCAACTGTTGCGATGGAGGTGATCCTTGGTCTTCGGCCTCTTCACCATGTGATCGAGGCTGAGGCGGGGAGGGCTTTCCTGCGCTTGAAACCGCTGGGATACGTGCGAAGAGGGGAAGAGTGCAGGCACGTCAAGAAGCTCCGGCTCCTGGAAGATATTCCAGTTTTGGCTCGAGCGGCTGATGAATGCCTGCGTAAGTACTACTTCGCTACCCCATACAGGGCCATGATACGGGATAGAGAGTCCTGGGAAAAAGAGAGGAATACACAGCCTAATGGGACCGTCTGGTACACAGATGGCTCATGCTCCGGTGATAGAGCAGGGGCTGGAATTTACTCCAGGAACCCAAGAACACAGGTTTGTGTACCATTGCGTGAGGGTGTATCTGCATATCAGGCCGAGATATATGCTATCATGGAATGTGCGCAGATAAACCTAGACAGAGGTTATGTGAATCGACGCATAACCATATACTCAAACAGTCAGGCAGCAATTAAAGCCCTAAGTGGGTATACCAGCAACTCAGGACTTGCTAACGAATGTCGAGAACTACTTGCTAATCTTGCAAGGTGGAACGTGGTGCGGCTAGAATGGATTCCAGCCCACTCCTAACAGGGCGCTGCTGTATGAGGAAGCACGTCTACAATCTAGGAGTAGAGGAAAGTTCCCTATGTAGGGGTTGCGGCATGACTGATGAAACGTCAGTTCATGTTCTCTTAGAGTGTCCACACTGGGCTATATTACGCAGGCGAATCTTCGGAGTCACTGTCATGGCTCCTGGAGACATAAGCAGGCATCCACTGAAAAAAGTTGTGGCCTTTATTGAAGGGCTCGGCTTCATGGATGACTAGGTAGCAGGATTGGCACAATGGGCCCGCCAGTAGCATCAGTATCGGAACCTTGGCTTGAGTTGTCCAGGACAAGGCTCGCCTGCACATTTAGTAGTAGTAGTAGTATATACATGCGGCATCTTGGTGTCCAACTGTACCCTGGAACAAGAAACTTTTTCAATGTGACGCCACTGGACTCAATAACTTGTGGCAGATTAGTTTAAAATTTCATAGTTTAGTTACTTATACTGTAGTCTACATTGTGGCCAAAAATGGACATTCTAGGAACATCACAGTATAATACATACAATAGTTACAAAAACCAAGTTGCCAAAATAGCCCTTTTTAAATCAATTGTTTACATAATTAAAAAATCAACCGTTAAAAAACCGCGCCAAAGGTAACACACTTTCTTACTACATTCACACTGATGAAATACTCAGCGCCAAATTGGCCAAAGGTCGAATGTCAGTGGCGTCACGAATTTATTTGATGAGAAACTACGTCTTGTCCAACTTCACCCCGACTGTCAACCTTCACCTCAGTTGACGGTATTCATTTTCACGCCTACCAGGTCGGTATGTCTCCAAGCCGAAAGCTTGTGAAAATTTGTTTGAATAGAACAGATCATTTTTTGCTAATCGTAGAAAAAAATGCAGAACAAAAACAGTGTGGGTAGAGATACAATTGACAAAAAAACAGTCGGATAAGTTGAATGAAGATCCAGATGTATTAGCTCCTATATCTGATTAAGATGTATTTCAAACCTCAAAATAACTTTAAATCAAAACAACCTTATAGGCTTGAAACTGCTTATGGGGTCAGGAAATTTTTCTGTTGTAATATCAGAAAGGAGAATATTACCAAATTTATAAATTTATAAAAATATAAATTCTGCGGCACTCCTGAAGAACATATAACGAGGAAAAAACCACATTTTTATTAATTATGCCCAGTTTACATTATCGTTTGTAATTTGTTTGTTATGTCATTATAGTTGGAAACTTAATGAAACGAAAATTATGTACAGCATGAAAGCGTCTAAAATAGCAGTGGAATTGTATGGCGTACATACACAAGTTAACTGTGAAGTGAAGAGTCACGTACTTTTATCTTTTTAAGTTATCGTTTTTCATGTGCAACATGCACTGAATGAAATATTTCCGAATTTAAAAACGAAGCTTCATTTTGAATAAATGTTTTTGTACAAAAATTAAATTGTAATTAAGACAGGTTGTTGAAATATCATCCAGAGCAGACAGTCCTTTATTTCCGGACCATATATTTTGTCCTTTGAATTTCCATCAATTGTTTCACAAAACTTTTGGTATTGTTCTGACACTTGAAGGTACTGTTGTTTTCCTAGCTCGGAAAAAATGTGAGAGTAAACAATTTGGTGAAAATAGAAGGAAATTTTCGGAGAATAAACTCGTATTTTCAATTTTTCATGTGTGGATAGGGCTGAAAGTACAGGCAACTTTCCTCATTGAATGAAATTTCTGAAAACCCATTCTATATAAATAAAAAGGTAGAACGTGTCGCGGGACAGACGGTAGAAACTTTAGTTCCTTTTAAGCAAAAATTATCTAATACATCTGACGTTATAGATAAACAATTTGCATATTCCTCGGTGGTCGAGTAGTAAGCAAACCAGACTCTCACGCTGTAGACCCGGGTTCGATTCCGCGTGAAGGAGTTTTTTTTTATTGTTAATTTTATTTTTTAATAGTTATTCTGCTTGATATTGATAACGACAACAGGTAGACGTTTGAAATATTCAGCAGAATATTCATTATTATAGATAATGGTACGGTACCCTTCATGAGGGAGTCCTACTGGCAACATCGTAAATTATTATTTAAAAAGGGAAACCGTAGCATTATACAAATCGGACATTCAAGAACTGTACGTTTACCACAAAAAAATTAGTGGAAACATAAAATTGAATTGTTAAATTTTTAATTTGAAGTTATAGTACAGTTTATAGGAATTTTTATTTTCTAGATTTTTTCTTCAGTGGGTCGTAGAAAAAATATGCTGTTCGACTCGTGTGGATTGTCCATATCGCACTTGAACGATTGAGCATTCCGCCTACGGCGTCGTGAGATATGGTCATCATATCCACACTAGTTGCACAAACTACTATTTCTATCAAAATATGCCCTTTTACATTTAAAAACAACCTGCCAAATGTCAAATCAATTTATCCATCCATTTCAGTTATCGAATTAAAACATTCAAGTTTTCAAAATGTCAACACCCTGTATTTCGAAAAGTAAATGTGCTATTTATTTATTTAAAATAATGAGGCAAGATAAATTGCAACGGCGACTCAATGTGGAGAGCACCTCAGGTGCGAATTCGGAGACCAAACTAATAGCAATTCAGGAAGTAGTCTTACCGGTTCGCGGGTAATCCTACTTTATTTAAGTTATTGAAGTTATATTGAAGTTAATGAGATAATAAATGAAGTTAAGAAACCAAATGAATTTAATAAGTTAATAAATCAAGTTAAGAAATGTAATTAAAGTTAATCAAGAATGGTAAGTGGGCGCCACCCTGAATAATATTAGTCGACTTGTTTTTCACCTCACAACTCTCTATCAACAAACCTGGAAATGATGGAAGGGAAGGAATATGAACAACGTTGTTAAATTTACAAGTTGTATAATGACTCTAGAAATATCACAGTAAAAAAAATAAAAAAAAATATTGTTGTTAATTTTCCACGTGTCTGAGATGTCTAATGGAAACTACTTCGTCCGGAAAATTGGCAGGTACAGGTCTCAGGTACAAAGCTTCAGGTACTAAGTTCCAGGTACAAAGTCTCAGGTACTAACTTCCAGGTACGAAGTCTCAGGTACTTAGTAAGTTTGAGGTGAATCTCTCAAAATAAATTTAAAATTCAACCTTATCGTTTGATGGTTCACAGGAGAAAACTTTTTTCTAACTACTCGCTATTAAATTGAACCATGCGATGAGCAATCGACATACGTTGTATATTCCTTTCCTGTTCACATGCTCCGCTTCGAGAAAGAATTTACATATTAATAGCGTGTTCTTAATTTCTATCTCTCTATAAGAAAGAAGAATTGAAATATTTGACCAATATCAGTGTATACTGATCCTCACCAACGGAGATTATCCGTCGCACATTAAATGTGAAAATTTTGCCTTTCAGCGGTGATCGGTGCTACAGGTTTTTGACGAGAATCACATGTTGGTGAGGAAAAAGGACTGGCTACTCGCCGTCCGGTAGATATTTAAATATTCCAATGATAGTGGTCAAATATAACGTTACAGCTAGACCCCTTAATCCTCATATCATTTTGTCCAATTTTACGAGAGGAATCTACATGCAAACGTTGTAATTACCCTTAACGTTCGAATACCATTTTTTGCGCGATTGAAATAATTCAAATTTCTTCGAACTGAACGAAATGTCAAAAGTAACATT
>CAJUYH010008161.1:0-15973 GCA_910591685.1 Galerucella tenella | reverse complement strand
TAACATAAATCACAATTGGGTCAACAAAAGCCAAGTAATTTAAGACATAAATGCATATGGATAGTTTGAATATAAATAGATACATATTCAGGATACTTTATACACCCTTTACCAGCGTGGGTAAAGATTTTAGCACTCAATACGTTACGGAGTCGTTCAACTCTAGTAACTTCAATTTTCAGAAATTGGAGAACAAGAAAAATAATTGCAGTGGCAATTTTTTTTTTCATGAAAAGTAACAAAAACAAAAGTGTTATGATAAACGAGCTGTATACATTCATTGGTATGCGTTAGAAACAGAAAACCATAAAATGTATGTGTTTTCCTGGCATTTATCTTCTATCAGTGATCGACATTAATCCTCTCAACTTGTTTTTACAAGTTATGTAATTTCTAGCATACATATTCAAGAACAAAACCTGGGAAAAGTCATCCAATGATATCAATTTGAGGTATTTTCTTAGAAAATTAACTGAAGCACCATCCTGAGAATCAAATTATAATTTTATAATCATTTGCAATTTTTGTGTAGTTATGATCTAAGCATTCACCACCCTTAATGTGATATGACCTTACGCTACTTGAAGGATTACTTTCATTTCCTTGAAAATAAGTCACTGTTAATTGTCTTTTTCCTCAATTCACTTTTATTTCCTCATAATCAGGTTGAAATATATGGATAATATATTTTGAATATGTTATAAAATCTTCTTCCACTAATGTGAAGATAACATGATAAATATTGTTTCCATTATTATTCTATCACCAAAGGAGGCACGCCCATGAGAGAAATGACCCAATTGACTAAAAGTAAGCGCTTGTATCCGTGGTCACAAATATATTCCAATTGCTAGACACGTGTTTGGTTTTGAATTTTTTCAACGTGACAGTGACTAACTCTATTCAATAAATTAACGTCTTTTATTTGATCACCGAAAGTAAGGGGACTTGATACGATTAAGTAACGATAGCATACAATAGATATTCATTATATAGGTCATTTCAAACTGAATACCTACATTGTGTAGCTTTCAACATTACATTATCCGTAATCGTATATACCAGAATATACAGGGAGATCGGATGAAAATGAAACAGAACCGTTACCACAAACTGCGTTAATGTATTAAAAAATGCAGAGACCCATGTATTTTTTATCAAAGGTAGATACTTTTTTCAGTATTTGTCGCTTGGCTACTTCTACCCCCTAGCGGGGGTAAGCAACACCACAAAATATTCAACTGACAAAAGGGTTCGAGTGGGGTATCATTTGAAAGCCTCTCATCTCTACAACATATTTTTGGAATAAATCCCAATAGTTTTCAATGAACTACATTTTAAATTTCGAATTTTTTAGGTGCTTGTTTAGTTGATATTAAAGTATTTGAAATTGGAATCTTTATTATTTTTGTCAAAATAGTGATGATAACACATAAAACACGCTTCTTTCTGTACTATACTGGCTTTATCATAACACATATCACACTCAATCTTCCGTCGAATTTCCCAAGTGAAACTTTTGGTGATGGTGTCCATGTATTCCTGGGAAGATATAGCGACTGAAGTGGAATACGAGTAGCAGGATCATTGTATGTTGACACAATATCATCAATAATAGATGGCTAATTTGGAATGGAACTTCAGATAACAGCAACATAGGCAAGTTGTGACAGGTTGCCAGAATTCTTCAAGAAACAGGAATTTGCGCTCAGCCTGGGATGATATTAATAGCCTCAAAATTCGAACAGGTCGATTATAAGTAAGTATGGGATTGTATGGGTGCCTCGAACGTACTCGGAGACCATTGCAAGTCATGTAAGCCTTAGTTAGCCAGGGCACAAGTGTCACAAGGGCAGAAGGAAGGGCCAGGCAAGTCTCATCAATGCCAATCCTTTGCGGCATCGCAAAGTTTACAATAAGTTTATGGCCACAAGGAAGTGGGTGGCACAGAAGTTTTTAGAAAAATGAGCAATCTCACCAGGATATAGACTGATACTGTAGACCTAATGAGCGAAGATAGGAAAATTGTCAAAGCCGTAATAATTATGTAAACAGGGCACTGTGAGCTTGACAGGCGAAGCTATATGTGCAGCTTTTGTCACCTAGAAGAGAAAATTGCAGAGCACATTCTATGCCAACAAACGACCAACGAATGTGTGGTTTTTTGCACTAGGCGATAAGAAGCCACAAGCATGAAACTACAGGTTTCGAAGCTGATTGTCTACATAAGAAAATCGACCTGAAGAATATAATCTGGATTTAGAGAACCGCTCTGAAAAGGTCGCAGTGGAATAGCTATCTCGTTGAATCTAATCTAACATTTAACCAAACCAGAGAAAAGTTGAAAATCTTATATCTAAATATATTCCAAAATTTGCTTCACTATTTTTTCAGAAATGAATTTTGTTTCACCGGTACACAGCTTATTACCGTTGTTCACATTTTTTGGCAGTAAAATATGAGTGTACCTACGTTATAATGTATAGTCAAAGCCTGTCTAATGCGAACGCGAAACATGAAAACAAGCGCAATCGATCATGCCCTTTTCATCATCTACTACTACTTAATCACCTATCACAAGCAAGAAGATGATTTGACTACACTCTTATCAGCGCTTAGATGAAATCAGCATGTACAATTCAAAAGAAAAAAATACAAAAACAAAAACAAATGCTTAGATGATGGATTATGAGGGAAGAAAACTTCATGAACTATTTCTTGCAACATTTGATGTTATGCCCTTCTTTATTATTAGCTGTGCATAATATGATTCAGAATTTTCAACAAGGCTGTTGAATTCCTGTCCTGCTAGTGATCGTGCACTTGAGGTCAGCTGGAAAAGTTCCCAGGAAAGCTAGTTCACTCTCACTCCCGCGAACAAAAATGTAGGTATTCTTGATCAGTCAAGAGGGACAAAAGGTTTGTTGCCACTGGGGGTAGAGCCAGCCCAGGTATCGTTCACGCTAGTGCTGCACTCCTGTTCAAATTTATTAGTATTGATCTTGGGACGGTACAAAAACTACCTACTGGAATGGCTGAGAAAGTTGATCTGTGCAAATTTCATTACGCTCTTTTCCACTAAATTGAACCATTCTAAAATAGCAAGTTCTTTCAAAATCTGTAAAAATAATAGAGTGTATCATTTAAATTAGAGAAGTCGATGGAATTTCCGGTTAAACCGGGAGTATAGTATAAAAAAAATGTACATCAGATGCACTTTGTTCCATTGCACTTACATGCAAATTTTCATAAATATCGTTTTTTTTTTGTTTAAAAGATATTTACTTGATTCCATACTTTATTTCAACCCTGTATATCATTTTTCCAAAGTCAAATAACCTTAATTTCTTGGATTACTACCATTTTGGGAATCTTTCACCATTATTCTTTTAGAAATCTGGGCACATCCAACGCAAGATAATGTTTTTTATAAGAAAACGCATGCAGTTATTGGAAAGTTGACAAAGTGAACTGCCTAAACTTCCATTTCGACCCTTGTATTCAAAAAACTTTTTTCAACTTAATAAAAGTTTGGCTTAAACAGCACAAAATAACTTTTTTCTAATAACGAATTTCATCAAAGAAATAAAAGTAAAATACAACAATAAAAACTTTCCACGTTTCCCAAACTTCTCGCATGCTACTTTGTGATTTTATGTGTTTACACGATTCTGTATAATCTTAGCAAACAGCTTATATATGATACTAAATAAGTAATTCTAAGTAAACAGATATTCATACCATCATAACATTTATTGATTTTGCTACGGATAAGGGTTGACTAGTCCTAGAAATTCTCCGTGACAAATAAGAAAACTTTTCAACTACGTAAATGACAACTCACTACTGACAGAATTGATCAAGTGTCGCAGTATTCCAAGTGTTCCATTTTAAGAACCTATGGTTATGGCAGTTATAAACTGTACGTAGTATTACATATTTTGAGCAATCAGCTACTTTGCTACAATGTCACGTTTCGAGTCACGTGGTATAATTCTTAGAAATTCTGATGAGACAACCTGTATATTGTTCCACTGCTCTAAAGGCCTCTTTTATACTAATTCGGCAATACCTTTTATTTTTGTGTTAGGTACTTAGGAATGACAAAATAATTTTTATTTGAAAAAGAACTCATTTTGCTCAGCGAGTAACGTCACATTTGAATGTGTATTTCCAAGACAGATGGATTGGGAAAAATGGTACTCGGCTCGTTAACCAAATAATATGATCCCGTTAGATTTTTTTCTCTCGGGATATTCAAAAGGATTAGTTTATGTAACAGCTCCTAATGATGTAGATGATTTAAAAACAGAATCAGAGCAGCTTGCCAATCTGTTACACCAGAAAGTATTGAAGCAGCATGCACAAGAAATTTACTCAGTAGATTTGAATGCTGCACTAATGAAGGTGGACATCAATTGGAGCATCAACTGTAGTAAAAGTATTATTGTATTCCAATTCTTTTTGTTTTTCAGCTGTATTTGTTTTTCAAATAAAAAACTTTATAAAAATTATTTTATCCAACACAAAAAAAGGTATCGCCGAATTAGTATAAGAAAGGCCTTTAGAGCAGTGGAACAATAAACAGGTTGTCTCATTAAACATTTCTAAAAATTATACCACGTGACCCGAAACGTAGCAAAGTAGCTGATTGCTCAAAATATGTACGGTTTATAACCGCCAAATTTCAATATTATAGTTCAAATAGTTCTCGAGATATATACTGGCCAAAACCTTGTGGTACACCATGTATATTCTACATATTTTTCGTCAGCTTATGTAGACGCCAGGATACTTTAAATGTAGGTAGATGTATTGATACAGTATAAGCCACTTTAGTGCGAACACGATGATCATGATTTCAGAAAAAGAAGACTATGGGCGTCGATATCTACAGTTTGTGATGATGCAATCCCTAACTTTATTATTTGAGGATAACTATTTATTGTTGACAATTATCACACCACGCTATACATTTTTATGCTGCCACTCAAGAAAATGCGTTTTTTTGATCTCTGAAAGTTCATCGTTGCCGGTCTAGATCGGAAAATTGATTTAACTGCTAGATAAAGTGACAGAACTGCTCGCCAAAGTACCCCCTTTCTCGAGCTCTTATGTCAAAATTCCTATTAAAGACAAAATACTATTAATTATCTCGCCAGAGAAAATTTTCGAAGGGTATGTTAAAAATCACAGTTACCATCTGTTAGTGGATGTTTTTTACGTTTTGATGCATTATTACCAACAAAATACGAGAAAAGGTATAAACTTAACAAAAAATGGTGTGAAGAAAAAAGGTAGTAAATGGAGATGTTTTGTTAGCTTACTCAGCTAAAACATTTAACACATTCAAATCATCAACTGTATGGACTTTGTATTCAATGCTCTAGATAATGTTAATGAGCAGAAAGGATGTTGATTCTAAGTGATAAAATTTCCGATCTCCTTGATAGCTTACCAATAATAGAAATACAACGCTTATAACACCAACATGATGGGAAACCATGTCATAGTACCAGAATAGCTACTGTTAATTTTTAATAAACGAGTATCGGGAGGATTTGTGGAATTTGCTCGGCCTGCAAGATCTCCAGACCTGAACTCACTAGACTTTTCCATGCAGGTGATATTCTACCCGGGTCATGAACCGTTAGATGTGTCACCTATAAAGGACACAGCTGCTTCGGAGTATTCCTCCACTGTAGTCCATTTCGAAACTGTTCCAATTTTTGTGATCACTTTTTTGTTATCACAAGAACTGGTTCTAGTCCAGCATATGTCGGTGCTAAAGCTTTTCTGCTCAGCTTGTTCATTTCCATAAATATCGTTCTATCCTGGCTCTTAGCATTTCTCTATCATTTCGGATGTTACCTTGCGGCTATTTGAAGCTACAAGGCTGTGAACATCTTGGGTACCTTATTCCCTCAGAAAACTTTGCTCCTGTTTGCTTCCCAGTCTTCAAACCGTCTGTATACCAACTTCTACCTTGGAGAAGCTTTAATCAGTTTGGATCTTGCCAGTCCTATTTGTGAGGTATCTTTACCTCATATTCAGAATCAGGGAAAAGTTAAGTGGTCATAAGGTCTGTTTTCATATCTAGAATAGCTCCACTACGATGACTTCAATGGATATGTGTCCTGTACTCACTGTTCACCTAACCCATTCTCCTTTTCCCATAATCACCAGTTGTGATGGGGTGAAACCAAATAAGGTTCCAGTATTGCGAACGGTGTTCCACTCAAGCACCCTTTGATACTAAGACAAGCATATTCTTACTCCTTTGTCCACCAGTCCAAAGACGCATATGAATTTTACCACTACATTATGTCCAGCGTATCATGCGCGGACTTGACCCATTTATGTTTCCCATAAGTTCAGCTTGCCATCATTAAAGTGATCTCCGATCTTGCTGCCACTTTCTCCAGTTGTTTTTGTTAATCTCTAGTCAATAATCACCCCAAGATATTTAACATCCATCACCATTAGAGCTTCCGTACCTTGAAGGGACAGTGGTCCTAATTTCACCAATTTATTTCATATGGATGGAGTTTGTTTTTCACAAAAATTTCACCAATAATTAATAACGCAAAATATCAATTTGTTCACGTTCAATTGAGAGTTTCTCTTATATTATCAAGTACCTATTTATGAAGTTAGTTTAATAGTCCCAGAATATTATATTGAACTGGATAATCAGGAATTGTTTCAATTGAGTTTCATTTGACATCTACATTATTTTCTACAGCAAAAAAGAAATTTTTCCAAGCTGGTTCTTTACGTCACTCTTTTGAGAAAACTCAATGCGATAAACAGTTGAGAATGAAGTTACAGTTTTCCATGCAGTAATCCAATTAATATATGCTTGCTATTTATTTTCAATATTATATGCACATACGTTCAATGAAAATTGTAATCAACATTATATTCTTCATTAACTCTTTCTATCTTAGTCCCTAACAAGGTGAATAGGTGCAATTATATATGCATTGTATGACGAAGTTTGATGATCATAAAAACTTTTATTCTCATACAGTACCAATAAAAAAGCCATTAAAGTAATTTGGATGCACTACACTAGCGACCTTAGTAACTATTATCATTTTAGAACGTGCTAATAAAAAACGAATAAACGAATGCATAAAATTTTGCACAAACAAAAGTGACTTCTTATTAAATTATATATCATTATGTTACGTTAAAGTCGATCTATAACGCGTTTTTATATTATTTATTGTAACTATCTATCCTGTACCGTTATTACTTCTGGTAAATAATTAATGTGTACAAAAGTTTTTCATTTACGGCCACATCGATATCAATAAACAAGTAGTAATATTAGCGTGGAATAGGAGAATATGTAACAGGCTTATTAAAAAATTAATATTTCTTATCGCAGAAGCAAATTTTATTGACTGTCGTCACGAGGTCATTGACAGAGAAAATAAGCTGCGCAATTTGTCAATTTGGACTCAGACGAATGACAAAATGAGAAAGCGACAAAATAGAGATGTTATTGTTGAAAATAACAAATATAAGGAATAATTGCTATATGAAGGGTGGGTAGGTCAAAAAATCCAAATTTAATATAATAATTGAACAACTCTCGACTCAAAGATAATAGTTTAACATTTCTACCGCGTGTAACAAATTTTTGAAAAAATATTTTTCAAAGAACAAAATCCTTTCACTAAGATGCAACAACTACTTCTCGGGCAATATACCCCGTGATACATTGAATTACACTTCTGATGGTTGATAATATTGTGCAGATTCTGCGGATATCCTCATTCCGTTCACCTGTGTAATTCAATGTCTGTCGGGGCTGATGGTCCGAGAAGTAGTTGCTGCTTCTTAGTGACCAGTATCTGCTCTTTGGAAAGTATTGTTACGTCGGAGCCTGCACTAAAGAAATGTAAAGGTCTTTGAGGAAAAGGACGAAGGCATACATCGGGAATCATCTAGATCTGTCATAGTAGAGTCGAGAACTGTCTGGAACAGGTGGAAAGTATAAAAAGCAAAGCAATTGACATTCGTTAGTTTGAGTATTTGAAGTATCAGAACCATGTACCAGAAGTTGAGTTCTGGTGATCGTAATTTAGCCATATTTTTCCGTCAGACCACAGCAATGTGGTCATCATTATATATCATTAAAACTAGTATTCTCCGCAGTTAAACCCGTACGGCATTCAGATTCCGATTCCTGCCAGTTACCGCAGAGGGATCATGTATTCTCGCTAACCTACACAGGCGTATAAGGATTGCAAATTCTGTGCAAAATGAAGCACGTATACAGTTTTCCTGAGATGTTAGTTTTGATATTGATTACCTATTCAATGTATTATTAATAAAAATTGTCGCTCGAAGGTTTGGATGCAGGTGAGAATACGTAGAGGCTCAAATCAAAAACTATTTAGGCCCACCCCTAGCTAGAGGTCTTTGAGTAAACGGGTTTGCAAGTCAACTAGAACCTTCCAGATAAATTTTGTTGCTGCATCCAGTGATGATGTCTGGGAATAGTAATCATGGCAGCTCTTGGATTGGATGAAACAATCAGGATTTTGTATTTTCGGGTGATTTTTATGCCTTCAAGTAATGGTTAGGTTAGCTTTTTCAATTATTTAATAATTTCAATACTCAAACTCTGATCAAAATGACACAAAATGTGGATCATCCTGTATTTATCAACGGCAATGGATTTTTGTGGGAGAAATGACGAACGGCTTACAGAAATATTATAGATTAGTTTGCCAACAGCGAGAATAAATTATGTGATGAGATCTGTATACAGTTATCGTATTTGATATGTAAGTATGTATTAAGTGATCAAGTTGTTTTTAAAATGGAGCCATTAACTATAATAGCTATCGACCAACTATGAATACGTTAACACCAGTCTATTATCCTCGAGTATAAATTTGGTTTGGGCTCCTTTGCTGCGAAAGTGAAGTGATTGTTTTACCATTTCTAGTTCCTTCAACCACTCTGGTATAAAATGGTTGGTTAAATTCATGTTCCAGTTGAGAAGTTGTACAAAAAAATGTTTCAAACTTTATTCAGTGCAGCTGTTAAACGAAACTGAATCCGAGATATGTACTTCTATGATATCTCATACAATGTCTCAATTTTGAAAGTTTCAGACCACTATATCTAGGGAACGACAAGAGATATCGAAAAATTTTAACCTCTTTCTTGAGGTAGGAAGAAGGACCTGATTAACATGAAAGCCAATGCACTCTCATCAATTAAGATGAAATTATTCCGTTACGTATGATATTTAACACACAAATTCATTCAAATAACAATGATCAATCAACAGTATTTTCTATTTTCCTCCTGTAATAGTTATTAACGTGACCGATATGTAGCAAATAACGGATGAGATTCAATAGTGTAACAACCGAATCCGTTATTTGCGTATCGGTCGTGTGTCGTTGAAGACTTTTCGTAATCTCGTTAAAAGATTACATTTTGATTCCGAGAAAAGGACAAACCACGTAGGTACCTTGTTATTCTCTAGAAAAATCTCAACATATTTCTTGATTGTCATTTTACATTGAACAAAAAAAATTTTAGCGGACGGATAGTCATCGTTAAATCAAAATAACAGTATGGGCATATGAAAAGAGTGTATTTAGAATGGTATATTTCCAAAAAGTCAGGCATTCTCTCGAGGGGTAACAACATTAAAAAATGTTCTTATTGTAGAATTACTGGCTAACATAAGTCGGATATTTCTATTCAAATTTGATGGCTAATACAATAATTGTCTCCAACGTATATCAGAGCAGTATCATCAGCCAAAAATATGTGATGGTTAGTGATAAGCAGAATTGGTCTTGGTCTTGGTCTTGCGAAAAAGCAAGACCAAGACCGAGACCAAAACCATTCTTCGACTCGCAAGACCAAGACCAAGACAGAATGAACAAGACCAAGACTAATACCAAGACTGACTATGCAAACCAATACTAAATACGCAAGACTCAACCAAAAATTCTTTTTTACAGTAACTATATAAGATAAAATATTTGTAACAGCGTCAACATGCTTTTCTTGGAACAATATAAGTTGGCATGTCGAATTGTTAGTTTTTTTTCACTAGATTTAAACGATATACATAAAAAAAAACAAAGAAATCACTGTTTGAAAAAAAAGGGTCTACAAAAATGTTCAAAGATTACATAATGTCTTAATTAACCTTTTTAATTCAAAGATAGTAAATTTAGGTTTAAAAATGTTCGTTGCATAAAAATAAGATGTTTACAAAATGTTTTGATCTATGACCTTCACCCTTCCAAATTGCAAATTCAGTCCGGTGATATTATGTCTATCTGTATCAATAATAAAGATCGACTACCAAATACATCCTTCAATGATTGGTGCATTTTTTTTAAGTAATCTGAATAAGCAGATTTTTCGTCACTGGAGTGAATCGAATCCATATTCATTCCGAGGAAAGCGCCCTCAGAAACGCTCTCAGAAACAAAAATCAATTGTTTAATTCCATCGTTTAGTATGGATCTTCATCAAGTGAAAGCCCCATTTATCCAATTTTTCAATAAGTAGAGGCTTACTTAAACAAAATGCTCCGAAAAAAACATGTATACTCACGAAAGGGCCGATATCGTCAATTTAGGATATTGTAAGCAGTGAAACATTGCTAAGAAGAAAAAAACGTAGTGATT
Organism: Galerucella tenella; assembly: GCA_910591685.1. Taxonomy (NCBI): domain Eukaryota; kingdom Metazoa; phylum Arthropoda; class Insecta; order Coleoptera; family Chrysomelidae; genus Galerucella; species Galerucella tenella. The sequence goes on along the minus strand of CAJUYH010008161.1, from coordinate 5,291 downwards.
TCAGGTCTCATGGTTTGGATAGTGCTCAACAAGATATAATAATAAGAAAAATATATTCTCTCTATGAAAACCAGATTGTTTCCACTCACGATAAGCTTAATTGAGGTTAGAAATTGATGGAACAAATATACGTGCCACCCTCCATAGGGTCAATTCTACAATGAGCTTTAATTATCGTGAGATGGACAGAAAACAAGTTCTTCGATACCCATGAAACAGTAAGCAAAGAATGGGACGATTTTAGTAAAAACTGCAAGATGGAAGCACCTTCAAATGGAGTAAAACGCATAACAATGATTCACGCTGGTTTGGGAGACGGATCTGTTTGCTTTTATCTGAGAAGAATATCAAAGACTCTAGATTGGACTATGACGAAGATACAAGTGCAGATCTTTTTGAAAACCGGTTTCAAAATTCAGTTTTGAAAAATATTCCAAACAATAGTGCTATTGCGATGGACACCGAAAGCTATCAGTCAGCTATAAAAAGCGCCAAACAGAGCAAGTACTGAAACTGTAAATCAGGAGTATATTATGTTGAGAAATGATTGAATCTAATTACAGGAAAAAACAACTACTGGAAGTGTTGAATTCATTCACTATTGAAAAGCAATATGTATGTGACAACTGAGCAAAACAAATGGGACATCCTGTGTTACTTCCTCCATACCATTGTGTATCCTAACCCATTAAGCATATGTGGCTCCAAATAAAAGCAAACGTAAAATCGGGGAATGTTTCTCCTACCCTGAGTGCGAGTGTCATGATGTTGATTGAAACTGTTATGAATAATATATTGGTTGAAAGCTGGACAAATTTAGTAGATCATAATATTATTGTGAACTTAAACACTCCTATTTGTTCGTGCAAAGTTTAAATATTTTCCATTGTGGTTAATTGAAATGAGGACTCTGACAGTGGAGCAGAATAACATCATTGAAGTGTATATTACATTTATTGTTTAATTAGGTAGAGCGAATACCATATAGTTTAAGATAAATGTATTGGCATTCTATTCACAACATGCTTCGGAAAAAAGTTGCTTGTGTATACCTGTATTATTATTTTCACCTGGAGTCCGCCTTTGGTGCTCTGTCATTATCACATCACAGTTAACGATATACTGCAAGATACACTTTACATGAGTATGATTTTTTTTTTCATTTTCTCGTATATCATGAGCTGCACTGACGTTCTTCCGATTGCGATGGAACTTTTACAGCTTGCCTGCAATTCTGTGGAGTGAGAGGATATTGTTTGTTTTGATGAGAGCCCTCAATTTGATTATTCGCCAATTTCTGGGTTTCAAGTTTTTGGAACATGGTGTAGCACCGCACTCACACAACCTCTGTTACCCAAGCTGTGTAATTCAGCAAACAGCAGTTTTAATTTGAATGTTTATCATAAATTTTATAGACCTTTGGTTTTTCCAACATTTTAAGAATGCTTATCGTTCACCAAAGCATAAGAACAATTCCAAAAGTGCTTGTCCACAGACCATGCTCTACTGGAAATTATGAATACTTTATATAAGAATATCGATGCAGGTTTACCTGAAATAGTGGTTTCACTTGACTTTGCAAAGACCTTTGATACCATGGACCACTGCCTTCTTTTGCCTTTTTTGGAAACACCAGAAGACATTGGAGTAAGTAAGAGTAGGTGATAAATACAGTGAAGAAGCTGTACCACAAGGTATGGTTTTAGGCCCTGTTTGACTTGATATCCATTTGAATAACTCACTTATGGTTGAAAGTGGAGGTAAAATAATCAGCTTTGCGGACGATACAGTTCTAATATACAGTGGTTGAAATTGGTACGATCAAAAGTTGGAAATTGAGAATCAATCTGCCTACACCCTTGCATCCTTAAAACCAAATCTTCCGAACTACACCATCAATGCCAAAAAAATACCAATATTCAATCTGCAGAATAGAATATTCAGGAACCATAATAAATCCACATCTTAGGTGAGATGATTATATTAGCTATTCAGTTCAAAAATTGAGGTGTATATTGTACAAATTCAAACATATCTCATCACCATTTACGATATAAACAAAAACTAATGGTTTATCGGAGTATAGTCGAATTTCAGATCAGCAGGGGTGTAGTGGCGAAGACTTACTGTAACATTCTTCAGGTTTCACGAAAAAGATTCCTCAAAATCATCCTTGGAAAAATGAGCAAGTACAGCATTGAGCTTCTATATACTGAAACGAAAATATTAGACGTTAGACAATTATATTCCAAGACAGCAGTATTAGAACTACATGAACTTAAATCAAATCTGCAAATTCAGAGTCACAATAACACGACAAGAAATAAACACACTCACCTGAATCCAGCAATGAAAAAAACAGCTGGACTGTTTCTTAGACCTAAGCCATGCTATACCCCAGCAAACTAAATGTGAAACTTCTGTAAATGTACTTATTTTAAAACTGCATGAACATATTACCAAAACAAATAGACACTCCATTCACAACCTCATCAAAAATATTCACCTACAATGTTTTTATCAATAAGCATTATTATAATCTTCAATTGAAGTATAAACTTCCATAAATCATTTATCACCTGTTAACATTTATTTGTCACCTAGTAAAGTTTTATTTCTACTATCCATAATCTATCCTTGTAAACAAACCTCGTAGGCTTTGCAAGTGTTTATATTTATTTTACATGAAATCGTTTGTCTTCTACGTACTCTTCTTATTCATCTCTCGTCCGGAAAATTTTAATACTACTTCAATGTGAAGGAATTCCAGCTCACCAAAAACAAGAGCTGGAACAGAACTTCTCAACAGGTTTGAAATTCGTACTAATTTAGGAAAAAGCAACCACATAATGTCATCAATCTCACAGGTGTTGGTTACTGGACTCCCAACCTCAAAAAGGTCATTGGTAATTTGATTTCTTGGCATTGCTGTATTAAGGGCACTTCCTTCATTTTCATCACAATTTGAGCATGTCCTTGCTCTAAAAATTCCACTCTCATTTGAAATTGTTTTTCCTCAGTGATGTTCAATAGCGTTTTGAATTGTGCTTGATCAGTGGCATTTACTTTCCTTCAATGTTCTGTGGAATTCTCACAATAAATCCCAAAACAATATTGTGTGGAGGAGGAGCACACTTATTCATCAATGTCTATAAACATGGTTTTTGAATGTTCCTGAAAAGTGGTAAGGAGCGATGGACTTGTTTGTACAAGCAGAAAACTCGAATTATATCTTCTTACTTTGAGAGAGTGTAGTGAAAGTTTAACAGATTCAAAACATTGCGGGAACCAAATTACTGAAAGAGACCCTGTTTCATCTGTAACTGTAAGGAACCGGATAACAGATTGAAATTAGGTAAACCTAAAATACTGGGAACCAAATTACATTCATTCTGACCCTCCAAAATATGGGAACCAAACTACATATACCCAGTCTTACGTTCACAAAATTAATTGAAGTTTGAGGTATAAACCTGTAACCTTTTCAATTCAATGTAAGTGTGGAAAAAGATGATAAGAAATAATGTTTCATTGAAAAATATCAGCCTCACTATTTTTACTTTCATCATTGGACCAAAATAACTGTACTTTTACAATGTATTCTTCCATCTCTAGCTGATATTGAATTTATGGTTATTCGAAATAATGCAGAAAGTATGCCGCCAGTTGGGTGATCCCATATCAGTCAAGAAGCATATCACTAATTTTTATACTGTTATGCCAAGATAAATGTAAACACTCGTAGATTAGATAAAGCAATTATATACTAACTACATAACAAACTTAGATTTCAATAAACATGAATATTATAAATTTTTGGCTGGAGAAATTTAAATAATTTTATAATATAGTCGGAATTAGGAATGTGATCATTATTGATATTTCTCAAAAAATTCAGAGTGCTATTCAAATTGAAATAATCTACTTTGTCTGGAAATTCGCTCATTCTGAGAAACAAATGTAATTTTTCAGGGAAATTGGAAAATGGATTCAATCTTTGGATCAAGTTTAGTAATAGTTATTGACGGTATGAGTGGGATGAGGCCTAATTTACGCTGTTATGCTAAATTTTCACATAACTTACCTTCTTTCAAAATTGAACACCCAGTATATTCCAACAATTTTCATTCAATCGATTTTCTTGTCTCTGTTATATTAAGTATTCCAATGTTATACGGGGTAATTTAAAAGATACTTATGAGTACTTTTTTATTAATTTCCTGGTAACATCAACACCCTGTACCATCGTATAGATTTGATATCAAGAAATCTATTTACGTTCAAGTGATTTTTTATATAGTTATCTTTTCAATAAATGAGGTATGGCAATTAGAATAATTCTCTCTGTAGATTGGTTTTCCCGCAGTCTCTGGTTTTAATAAAATCGAAGGTATAACTCAGAGTTCTAGTTACATCAACTGTTTAATGTTAGTTTTCATCGTTTGAGATCAAATTTAATTTGTTTTTAATTGCTTAGTATCTAGTGATGCTTTTAATTCCCAATAACATTCGGAAAATTATTGCAAGCTATCAGATACATATATGCATTTTTTATTACTGTCATAAAAACTATTTATATACGAGACTTGGTGGGCGTTATAAAACCCAAAGATATGAACTATTTATATTAATTTTGATATGTTCATATTTTAATTCCGTATTGTGATATTTGCTTTTTGGATTATTTATGATTGCTTTGGTACACAAGGAGAGATATGTTCATAAGTTTAAGTAAACTTGTCAGAAAGAAGATACAGAAAATAGAGATAATGTTATTAAAAGTTAAATATTTACTTACAAGAATTTACGAGTTGTTATTTCAATAAAAGGACTCGGGGCAGTGTTGTGTGTTGTAGTAGATGGTCGTTGACATAGTTAAGTACCTATGACGAGTATACCTTTGCAGTTTGTTTAAGTAATAAAATCTTCCACTACAATACATGCAAATTATAATATACAGGTAAATAGTTTTCAAGCTATAATGGCACAATGTCTCATCAGATAAAGTTTGTGCGAAGTCAATTGGACAACCTTAAAAGATACCTTTCTACGAATACTTGACTGTTCCTTTGTGAAACATTGGCGACTCATTATGAGTTATGCCGAATGAAGTTGAATAAAAACTGACGATCACCTCTGTATTCAACTGCACAAGATTTGAAACATCTGAATATTCTGTTTGGTTGCCGCTAGTAAAGTTAATATTATATTAGTAACTCGTATTGCCGAAATCGAATAATTCCCAAAAAAGTCATGTTAAAATAAAGGGTTGGGGCGTCGAGACAGTACTG
>CAJUYH010008160.1:0-15973 GCA_910591685.1 Galerucella tenella | reverse complement strand
AGATGTCAATGGTTCAAAGTTGTCAAAGAGAGATGACTTCTTAGTTTCACGCATACCAGTGTCATCAAAAAGTGATACCGGATACGGAGCCAATTCATACTGAAAATATTCTTGGAGTTCTTCGGTGGATTTATTCGTGGTACTCATTCTTTGAAACAATAGTAACGGATCGACGGGTACTGTACGAACGTGTACTTTGATTTTACCATTTACTGTTGAAATTGGAAGGACTCTACTAGCACGCGTGAATTTAATATCATTGAAATTCGAGCCCAGAACTTTTTCAATCGCAGCAGTACCAATTTCTTGCGCCTTGTAGCAGTTTATTTTTTCATCTCCAGTCAGAAAAGAGTTTTTGAATCAGCTCATGGTATATTATTATATTTCAGACCTCAAATTGATTGTGGAAATAGGTATTTCCGTGGTGTTATAATTCAAATCAACGTTTAGGGCAAGTTTTCGCAGAAGCGGTTGGTCCTACGGAAAAACTACTTATATATTTTTTTGTAGAGAATTTTGTGCTCTTTAACTTCTCTTTCCAATGTTTTTTACCTTTAGTCAATAGAAAAGAAGATATAAGCGAAAACATAAATTTTTGCTACATCTACGCCCAGTAGCTCGCAAAGCTCAAGGTCAAATCCCGGGTACTTTTCGAATGTTGTTTGAAAACACTAAATAAAGGTGTATACCAAAATTCAGCTCACTTTGAATTATTCCGAAATTTTACCGTAAATTTATCTAATTTGAGTGGACTAAATATGAACCGGTAAACTAGGCAAAGCTTTCGTTTTAAAGTCTTCTGGTCCCAGTTCGTATTCAATATATGCATGCATATGTGAATCATTGAATTAATCAATTAAATAGCCGTAACGAGATATTTTGGAACTCTCGATATGCATCAAAAAATTTTAAGCTCCAATCCATAATCAATTTATTTGTTGATTAGCATTTTGTTTACTCAATGTATAATAAATACCGCAGAGAGATGGATTAAATAATATTAAAAATATATTTATACGCAAAATTATAATACGTTCACATTGGTTTCAGTAAATATACATAATCACTTTTTGATAGATTGGATAATTGTATTTTGCATATTTGTGCACTGGCGTTAATCAAGTGGAAAGAGTCAATGCTTTTTGAAAACATGAATTATTTCAATAGTCGTTTATAAAATATAATTCCATATCTTATGAGACAAGGTTCAATAGATGATACTCAAATATTACAATTTGGATACATTGACATCTTCAATAGTTTGTATGGAAAATAGCTGGTGTCCTGATAGACAGAGTTTCCAAAATCAATCATCTAGACGATTTATAGAACTATCTGCATGAACTCTCTCACAATTATAGTTTGAAAGAAGAATTATGAATACCTCAAAATTACAGGTAGTAATACCTTGACAATAGAGAAACCTTTTCGAAAACAAAACATTTGCTCTATCGAAGTGAGGCAAGTGAATCTTACAAGAACAACCAATTTCCAAATACTATTTCCAGAAATATGTGGGTCTTTGAAACGATTTACAAAATGCTCTGCTCTTTGAAGTATCCAATTTTTACCTCGTTATCTGCTAATTGTGATGGAAAAAAAACAATTATTGTGAAAATAATATTTATATTGCCGTCTTATCCAAAAATACCAATCTCAAATTTAATTTAAATATTATACTAACCATCACATTCCGATTTGCCCAAAAATGCTCACGTAATCAATCTTGATCTGACAGAAGTGTTATAAAGGGCAAAATGAAAATTCCTAACTTTTCCTGGGTCGAATTTCATGAGAATATAAATGAACGCAATTAATAACGATTATTCCATTTTAATTAAATATGTGGAATGGACACAAAATTTAGATACAAAAAATAAACTCTATTATTTTGTATACAGAATGTACTACTTATTATAATAATAGAAAATTATTGGATGGAGAAATGTTATATCCAGTTGGTTTACATGGGTAAAGTGATGAGCTAGTTTTTTGGTTCATTCAGAAGCTGCTAAGAACATTAGGGTGTTGTAAAATGGGCAGAACAGACGATTTTTGTAATTGAGTAGGTAATGTCCAGCTGAAATCTATGTTGACGTTTAACTGCTTTTTTTATACAGTGTGGAAACCACTCATGGAATAAAATTATTTATGTGATTATTTTGGAAAATTATAAAAAATGCCGAGACACGTCAACTTTTGAATTGAGTTGAGCGTTATGTAAACATAAATTTAAATGTACAGGGTGATTCACGCAAGTATGTCATATTCGGTGTTGTTTTTTTTTTTAATTAAACACCCTGTATATTTGCATATTTTTGAAATCCTCTCAATGAACCAATTCCAACAAACTGAATAATGTATGGTCAATTATGAATTATACAGGGTGAAATTTTAAAATTAATAATTTATTACACTTGAAATATTGGTACTTTTTTAAATTAGCTAAATATGGATTTATCAAAAATCTAAACTATCTAATTATTAGACGTATTTGTACATTAAACAAACCTGCTACGCCCATGAATTTTATCATAAATACCTAAAAATTGCCTAAAAACGCCAATAATTAGACAAAATCGGTAAATAATGTGGATTGTTTTGAATCGGTAAATAATGTGGACTGTTTTCTATTCTGTCAGTGGTTGAGGTGTTGACAGTTTATACTTGAAAAGTAGAATCTTTGTCAAACACTCTTTCCTTGTCGACATAACAATGAAATATTTAACTGAGACTCACTGAATTGAGATTTTAATGACGATCGGGTACGGGGATAACTTCAGAAGTCAAGTTGAAGTGGCAAACTTATTTAATCCCAGGTATCCAGAATTGCCCAATATTTCTCAAAGTACTGTGTCCAAAATTCATGCACAATTCAGAGAACTTGGACATGTCAAACCATTGAAAAGAAAACCACACTTCGTTAAAGATGATGTGAAAGTGGATATTTTGTTAAGTGTCGAAGAGAATCCAACTTCAAGTACACGTCAAATTGCCCGTGTAAATAATGTCATACAACTGTTCTAAGATGTCTTTATAAAGAAAAACTTCATCCCCACAAATTAACTTTTGTGCAGGAGTTAACAGAAGACGATCCAGATCGTAGAATGGATTTCTGCGAAAGATTGATGAATAAGCTGAACAGAAATGAGATAGCTCTTGGTACCATTCTTTTTTCTGACGAATTAACATTCACATTGAATGGAGAGGTAAACTGACAGAACTGTAGATATTGGTCAGCAAAGAATCCTAATTGGATGCGTGAGACACATACTCAGTACCCTCAAAAGGTGAACGTTTGGGCCGGTATCATGGGCGACCATATTATTGGTCCTATATAGATGGGAATTCGACAGCTGAAAAATATTGAAATATGCTTAGAAATTAAGTTATTCCTGCGTTGGCAAACTTATATCTCAACGCAATAGATCCTAGTTTACCGAATGAAAATGTTTGGTTCCAGCAAGACGGGGCAACACCCCATTATGCTTTGATGGTAAGAACTTATTTAGATGAAATCTTCCTCAATAAATGGATTGGACTAAGAGGTACTATTGAGTGGCCAGCTAGATTTCCAGACCTTACGCCGTTATTTTTTTTCTCAGGAACAAAGTATATGCAACACAACCAACTAGCATTGTAGACCTCAAAGACAGGATAACTACAGAAATACGAAATATTTTACCTCAAACTTGAAACAAAGTTAAGGAGGAGTTTTATAGGAGACTATTGAAGACTATTGCCTACAACTAGGTGGAGAACATTTCGAGCATTTATTTCGAAGTATTAAAATCAAATACCTACATCAGGTATTTTATGTATGTGTTTAATAACTGTAAAAATGAAAATTTCACCCTGTGACCATACATTATTTAGTTTCTTGGAATCGGTTTATTGGGAGGATTTCTAAAATATGCAAATATACAGGGTGTTTCATTAAAAAAACAACACCGACTATGGCATACTTGCGTGAATCACCCTGTACATTTGAATTTATGTTTACATAACGCACAACTCAATTCGAAAGTTGACGTGTCTCGGCATTTTCCATAATTTCTTGAAATCATGACATAAAGAATTTTATTCCATAAGTGGTTTCCACACTGTATTTCATACTAACTAAAAATGTACAGCTACTGCTTAGGTGTCTAATCTTCATCATAAAAATCATAACACTGTCGTCTACTAGGTTCATTGCTATCAATTTCCTGTTACAAACTTGTAGCACTTATTCTGCTTTTTCTCAAACGGAAAGTGCTTCTAGCGCTTGTAGAATTCGTAGGAACTCTCGTCTCGTGAAATTATAGTTTGCGATTACCAAAATCAAGTACAATTTGGCCAGTATCGCCTTGAGTTACCAAGTTATTACTGCCAAAATGAGGTTTTCAGTGTAGATCTTCTGAATATGACACCTCACAAGAATTTTTATATAGGTACTCTACAATAGTGATGAGCAAATGCAAGACCAAGACCATGACCCGGTTAGTCTTGGTCTTGGTCTTGTTCTTGCAAACAAGGTCTTGGTCTTGGTCTTGCAGCCAAATAAGCGGTCTTGGTCTTGGTCTTGGTCTTGCAGGGTCCAGTCTTGGTCTTGGTCTTGGTCTTGCACCAAGACTCTTGCAAGTCTTGCACTTTTTTCTGGAGTCCATTCTTACAAAAAAATGAATAAGAAAAAATAGTTTTTGAAATCATTAAAAGTAAAGAAAGGGACAGTCTTTCTTATTATAAAATTTTGTTTTTTTATATTTAATTGTAGCGATAAATCAAGTATAAAATTTTTTTTATTCATTTTGACAATTTTTTTAGAATATAGTTTTTTAATGTATCAATGATGTAAAGACGTGAAAATATAACAATTTATAATCTTATTTATAAGTTTGAAAAAAATTATGTATATTAAAGTCACTGAATTTTAAGTCTCTCTTTGAAAAATTATTCTTTCTTTGCAGGCCTATTAGCTGGGATTTGAAATAAACCAAAATTATTTTTTTATTGGTGAACCATTTTACCTATTTAAAGCACGCCTCAGCGTGTTTAAATCGAACTTTTTAGCACGCGCGTGTTTTAAAGTTACCGTGGCAACATCAACAACCCGAGAAACGAAGTCTAAATCTATGGTCTAAATCATGTCTAAATGTCAATTTTTTTATTATTGATCTGACAGGAGTAGTTTGTAACGTCAAAACTTTTATTCGAACAATGTCAAATTAATAAATTAAAATGGAGAGTGCCGTTGGTACTGTTTGAAATATTAATATTTCCATTTTTCAAATCTTAGGAAATGGTATTTAAATTAATACTATTGACATTCACAGAACTCAATAAGGTTCCATCAAAATACAAATTAGTGTTTTTCTCATTTTCATGACAACGCAAGGTGTACATCATATACGTCACGAATTCAACCATTTGACATTTAGTTGACGTTTCCATCTATGATTTCCATTTCTTGTTGTTGTAGTAGTTATAGATCGGTATTTATAATTTCAAAGTGCACCAATAAAAAAAAAATATCGTAAAGTATTCGTGGATAACTGGTCTTTAAAACACTTGCTCTATTTCGAGCACTCCGGCTTCGCCGTCGTGCTCCAAAAATCGCGCGTGTTTTAAAGACCTTAATATCCACTTATACTTTAATATACTATTTAGTGTTGGTGATTAAAAAAATAGGTGTTTTTTTTAAGTTATAGGATATGGTAGGATACATTAATAGAGCTTAGGATATATTTAACAACTGGATACTAAGTTTTCATGACAGTTAAAAAAACTGTCCAGGGCCGGACTTAAGGGACAGATGTAAATTTTTTTGGAAAAAATATGGTACGCCACTGTTTTAAAAAGAAAATATATTTTTTATCTAAATGACCATCAAATTCTCAACAAGAAGGCCCCGTTTTTTTTTCTGACGCACCGCTTTCGAGTAAAAAAATAAAAACCATAAAATTGTGCTTCAAATATTCTTTACATGGAATTTTTAGTTTTTGAAACACCCGATTTTCCTCTTGCAATATTGATAAAATAATTTATTACATTTTATTATCATTTTTAAAACAAATACTTTGTGTTTTTAATGCATTTTGACATATTTTTTACACCTGTTGGTACAGATTTTTTCAACACCCTGTATTTTAGAAACGGCACACTTCCAGACATAGGTGTCCTATCTTAAACTACTTCTCTAGGTTTTATTAATATACCATATAAATTTTGACCAGTTGAGCGGGAACACCCTGTATATGAAAAAAATAATTCGTTAAAACAAGCAGTTGTGGTCAGTATATGTTGGGGAGAGGGAGGGTTTAAAATGATCTGCTCATCTTTATTTTTCGGTTAAATGTTTAAAAAAAAAGACTCTTGCAGGCTTAGTCTTGGTCTTGCATAAGTCTTGCAATTCTAAGTCTTGGTCTTGCATAAGTCTTGCACTGCTCGGTCTTGGTCTTGCAGCCTGAAGCTAGTCTTGATCTTGGTCTTGGTCTTGCATTTTCTGCAAGACCAAGATTGCAAGACCAAGACCAGTCTCGCTTATCACTACTTTACAATATTTTCCGCACAAATATGCTCTCCTTACCTTACCGGGGTTAGAACTAGAGTGCCACCAAGATTTAGCTAGCGCCTCGGCAGATAACAATATTATCCTGAGGTGGGTTGGAGGGCACGACAAGAGTGGAGGTAATCGCATTGTCGATTCTTTAGCCAGGGAAGCGGCTGGACTGAAAACTTTAGGGCCTAGTGACACCTACGGCCTAACGACAATTGCGGAGCTAGCCAAACGGTATACCCATGCTCAATCCCTTAAGAGATGGGATGGAATCAAAGGATGCAGTCTTGCCAGGATCACCCTGGGCGAACCTGGGAAGCTGGCGACAAAGAAATATTTGTCGATGACCAGGAAAAACCTACGTTTAACAGTAGGATTTCTGACTGGTTACTGTCAATTAAGGAAACACCTCCCTAATATGGGGCAAGTGGACTTCCTCTATGCAGGATGTGTGAACAGGAAGATCAAACTGTCAGGCATGGCTTATGCGAGTGTCCGGAGTTATCGTCAATAAGAGAGTGTGTGTGTTCAGTGAGCCTTGGCCTACACCTGCCGATATAAAATGACCTGTCCACCTTCCTGGGAAGGACAGGATGGACGATGACCTAGGAGGACAACTCCTTGTGAGGATGTTCAATGGGTCACATGTGGCCTAAGTGCTGTGAGCCTACGCTTACCCCTCCCACTCTACAGATACAGAGATGCTCTTACCTATAAATATAAAAAAATGTCACTAATATTATCATTTAACTGACTCCCTGAATATATATTATTAACAATGCAAATCTTGTAGCTTAACGATATATAATGAATTTTTGTTTATATTTAACGATCTTGATTGATAATTATAAATTGATGGACTCATACATCAAAATAAACTTATCGCCTGTATAATTTAAATTATAACTCAACATTAGTGAACACACTTCTCGCATTCTGCTACATCCATTATGTAATGTTCCACCGAGTTATACTGTTTGTGGGTCTTGAAATAGAACTAACACATCCAAAACATTGAATATCTAAATACGAAAACAACGTCGTGAGTCGAGTCCCTATCACTCCCTTGGGTTGTATACAACCGCATCATGTCTTGCTGCAATAACTTTATTGTGGTAAACGGTCCTATCTTGCGGTAAATACACAGGTGACGATAATATCATGCAATACTTTCCCGCATTCACAGATAAACTAACGCTCTACACCACAACTGCGACAGTGATGTATTACCTGTTGTGAGAATGGTCCTTGCAGATTTTAGTAATTTGATATTAATTTTGATAACTTTAATAACAATATTGTGGTAAGTTTTCCCTTCATTTATTAGGATTAGTCATGTCAATATTGGGTGTAATATTGTATCAAGATGAGAAGGATGAGATTTTAGTGGAAATAACGCATTTTATCTTTTTTTTCTCCAACTCGACAGAAAGAGCAATCTAAGATCATTAGAGATCTTCAAAACTCTACTTTTCGTCAAAAAATGTTGATTAATTTCCAAGGAATAAGCAGAAAACCATTATTCCATTATTATAATTATTCCTCCGATGTTACAAATAATGCTCACGGAATCTGTAATTGATTCCCACCCTGCACGACACTGCGCATCACCAGAAATTATGATGTTTATGATGTTGCTAGACTTCGCTGTCATAAGTGTCATGTTATTATTTTCCAGAAATATGCATATTCGCAACCATAGAAATGATTATTTGAATGTGATATCAGACGGTTCACTTTTCGTTTATTTTTGTCTTTCACTCGGCATCTTTCACTCGAAATGATACATCTGAACTCAAAATGCAACAAGAGTGCTGAATGAATCCATTAATGAACCGATCCAACGATGTTGGATTTTAGCATTCGATATCATTCAGTCCCAGTCAGAATGAACGAAAAATGAACCGTCTGCACACAAAGAGAACGTTTACTCGGATTCAACTGATTCAGAGACGCACTACATCACCCGACGACATATTTTGAAGAAGAACAGATGAATGTTCTTTTCTTTGTCATTCACACGGTGAGTCGTGTGAACATGGAATGAAAAAATAGTGAAGCATTCACTTGCGTGAATATTTACTCGAGTGAACCGTCCTATGTCCTGTTTAGCACATTTATCAGAAGCTACGGGGCATCGGTAAGAGGCGAGAAAACATGGCGCATATCTGTCATAAATGTACAAATGGCGTACGGTACCTATTTTACCAAGTAAAATTGGAAACAAAAAGGATACTGACAATAGCAACGCCACTGAATAAATCAATATCAGTCAATTGACGAATTGACGAACTGAGAGGGAAGAACATACGCACGCGCTTGCCAATAAGAAGTCAAGTTTCGATAAAAATCACCAATTATATAATTCCGAGGGTGTGGTAATTATGATTTTCGTACAACGCTGCCAGAGCTTGGAGAAGCCCATAACAAATTTGGATAAGTGCTTATCTTTTAATATTCATAAATTGAAAAAATAATGTCAATTGAAAAATCCAATGAAACAAGCACATCGAAGAATTAACGTTTAATCATATTGTTAATAAAAAGTACATTTTTAATGATTATCACTACATACTTAGCTCTCTAGTTTTTTCATAGTTAAACGTGGCAATGGCGAATGTTTTCAACTGCATTCCTTTCACGGCTTCAGATAAACTATAGTATAGTGGTAAATTGCCACGTCTTTTTCGTTCTCTAAGAGTACTCTGCCAGCGGTCTCTCTACTGGCAAATTATGCCCGAGCTCAGCCGTAGAGGGTAGAAGAAAAAAAATATATAAAAGTGAGCCGCGCCACCGACTTAGACGGTTCAAGCCGGAAACCCCTTGGTTTTGTAGGCACTAGCAGAGCCACACGATAACAACTGAGATTATGGTGAACTAAATAAATAAAACGATAACTAAAATATATTAGATTACTTTACTCAATCAATAAAAGTAAATCAAATTGAAGTTGAATTTCCAAAATGTGTAACAATTGAAAAAAAAAGTTAAAGATCAGATAATTTAAATCTTGAAGCCAAGTAAATACAAAATTGAGTACAACAAATAAAATACAATTAGATAGAGAAATGAAGATTTATATAGAACCTACGTGTGATCACACTAAATTTCAATTATCATACATGAACAAAAGTTAGATAAGCTTATCTGTTTACATGGTGGTCCTCTTCGGGGAGCTAGCCTCCTCTTCGGGAAAAGTTAAGCGTTCTAGGTGCTCAGTTTTCTAGTTGAACCTTCAGACCATAGCGCTGGAGTTGGGACCCTCTAGTTCCAACAAGAGAAGGCAGATCTTCCAGATAAGTACAGAGATGGATCCTCCAGGAAGAAAAAAAGATCTTCCAGATAAGTACAGAGATGGATCCTCCGGAAAACCCTAGATGTTATAGGGTTTAAGTCAAACACTTCAGCAAGAATAACTGTAGCTGGTTTGGTTATGGAACGGCACCTGCTAATCAACAATGGCTTCCCTCAATTAAATCCCGCATGCGGTCATTTTAACTCGACACCAAAATCCAAAAATATCAACAACTGAGGTAAGATAGAATGGTCAAGTTAAAAATAAAATGGTTTTTCTTCAAAATCCAATTAAGATGGCCCAAATACAGCCAGATAAGAAAGGAAAACCGTAGAGGTTTTGCACACTTGTTAATATCACCCAGACCCTAAAATTCTCCCAACCAGAACAAGACTACTTCCCAAGCTAGATATCAAGAATGACACGAAATTGACGTCAACCAAGAATATTCGCAAGTCTATGTTCCACACTAAGAATCGCGTTCGTCCGTGTTGATAGCTAGCCTCATCTACACAGGAATGTAAACCAAACAATAATATAATCGATAATACACAATAGTCGAGGCTAAAACTAAAGCAAAATCTAATAATGAAAATACCTTACTCAATCTCCAGTGATCAACAAAAATGCCATAGCCATTAACAATTGAATCTTATCACAATAAGGTATGCAACACTATTTACAACGAATGAAATATTCAAGTTACAACAAAATACGGTACGCAACACTATTAACGAGTACTTGAGAAATATAGAATTATCAGTAGTAATACCCCTAGGGTCTTGATAATACCGAGATAATTTTGTCATAGAGAATGCTGAAAGCGTGTTGCTTGATAATAGCCCAAGGCCGCAGGCCGAGGGCTATTATCTTTGAGCAACACGCTTGAAGGATTTTCTACGACAAAATTTTGAGTATTTATCAAGACCCGAGGAGTATTCGATAAGATAAATTTTTACTTTCTAGATATCAAAAAATTGATTGTCAATCTGACGTTTAATAATTTATTAGTTATAATCAAACAAATATTATTAATTTTTATTCAAAACTACAATTGTGAGAAGTAAAATTGGTAAATTAATTGAATGGTTAGATGCAATACCAAATATTCGCGACATTTTTAATCCAGTTGTCAGTTTGACGTTTAATTAATTTTTAATAAAAAATAAACACCAAACTGAAAACACCACATGTAGGGTATTTTCGCTGTAATACAGCGGTGATTGGATGAAATTGGACACATGACTTGAAATTAAGTAATTTGATTGGTTACTATATTCAGTAAAAAATTATCAGAGATATAATTATAATTTTTTCTACGGCCGTGCGTTTTAACCCACTATCCCGCACGCATTTTAGCTTTGAAAGTGTCACTTTCCCGCACTAGTGCGGGAAAGTAAAATTATGCAAATTTTGACCTTATCAGATAGTTTTTTACTTCGGAAGTTATAACTATTGTTACAACAGGTATATAAATATTTACGAAATAGTCCATCAAATGAAATCTACATCTTTTCCAGCTTTTTGTTGCATGTTTAATTTCTTGAAAATATAAAATATTGAAGATATTTTGATGTAACCCTGTACATTCATCAAAGTAGTGTCACAAAACAACTATCAAACCACCCGGATTTGATATAAGAAAAATATATCAAGTGAAATTCTTTCATCAACAAATTGTGTTTTTGATATTAATATCTATAATAATTAATAGTTTTTGGTTAAAGTTTTGCATATGTATGTTGAAATAAAATAATTTTTGAAAAATGGGTTGGTACACTTTTTTTGTATATACGGCCGTAGAAAAAATAATGTTCCTAACTCATGCGTAAAGTGTCTTTCCCGCCCTCGACCGCTTGCCCGAACTCCGCTCCGCGTCGTTCGGGTCAACTGCAGTCGCGTGCTGGAAAGTATCACTTTCCGCACTTGTTAGGAAAATAACTATATAATGGAAGTGTAGAAGGGAAAAAAAAGCACGTTACAAAATGTCCACTGACTTTTACAATATATTATTAGGTGCATTGATAGATCAGTCAAAAATAAGTTTGGAGCCGCCATACTTGAATTCGTCAACTTATCCTGGATAGATCCCGAGAAAAGAACCAGGGTCGTGTTTGAAGGTGAAACATTTTCTCGAGTCTTCATCAAATTCCCCTACTTCGTCGCTACTAGCCAGATAGTGATATTGATAGCTCTGCCGGACGTTCTTTTTTCCTCAGAATATAGTAAATTATGTCACAAGCTGCACAAGAGAGCGTAGTGAAGCTGATATCATTTTGGTACTTACTCAATCTAAATTATATCCTGTGCCTATAGCCTTCAGCATTGTGTAATCAAACATCCAAAATTAATGAATAAAAACCTACTATAACATCCGTGTGCCGAAGGGTGTTCGAAATTCATGAATCAGACGTAATATCCGATTTCCAGAATGCTGTTTAACTTTGTCTCAAAACACATTCTCGATAAGATTTAATCGCTGAATTCAATCCAGCGGTTATGCCTGTAGCTTGTATATTTTAAGGATTATCAGTCTAACCAACAGATTAGGACAAACACGGTACATATTATAATACTTGGAAGCTGGATATTATATTCGTTGCCGCAGATATTGATATTATAAGCCTCAATGTTTATTTGAAATTGAAATTCGACTTTAAGGCAAAGATATATTATTTTTATTTTGATTGTATGTTTGAGTAGATGGAGCGCAAACGGACTATACATCCAATTAAATTGGTATGTACAAAAGCTCTATGATTTGAATCGGTTGAACTTTTAGTTTGCAGCTGAAAGTGGATTTAGTGCAGGTTATTTACGTCAGAGCAAAAATATTTTCCAACTACGTCGAAGATTCTCCGCCATTTAGATTATAATCCGGAGAATATCGTTTAAATTGACCATTCTCTGTACCTTCTGTATTTTTGTTTTATTTCATTTTAATAAGCTGCATAGAACTTCGGTTCCCAGTTAATAGTTTATTGTATGGTAATATTAATAATATGAGCTAAGAAAGTTATATGGGAAATACAGTATAAGAAATGAAATCAACTGAATTGTCATATTTTGATGCTGATACCTAGTCTATCACTCAAGTTTATATAAGTAGAAATGTGTTTACTTGTGCGTGAAAAAGAACATGAGAAAACATGGCTTCGTCTGTCTGAAACTTTATAATTCTCAGGATGAAATTACATATCTCAAAATAATCTTCGAATCTGTATTTATTTCATCAACACCCTTTTAGTTTACTCATTTTGTTGGGATTATCCAACTTTATCAAATGTTTAAAAAGCTGTACAATCAGGTTAAAATTCTTTAAGCTCACAATACTAAATTCCAATTACGAAGACACGGAATTGCCCCAAAACATATTAAATACCCAAACAGAAAGCTATGATGACGTACACAATAAAAATGGCTTTGGGTAAAGCTTGGCATGATAACAACCGTGTTCAAACTTGTCGCCCTCACCTATGTTCGAACCAATGTATGCTATTGGAATGGAGGTGAAATAGTTATTTTCCTAACTAGTGCGGAAAGTGATACTTTCCCGCACGCGACTGCAGTTGACCCGGACGACGCGAAGCGGAGTTCGGGCAAGCGGTTAAGGGCGGGAAAGACACTTTACGCATGAGTTAGGAACATTATTTTTTCTGCGACCGTATATACAAAAAAGTATATCAACCCATTTTTCAAAATTTATTTTATTTCAACACACATAAAAAACTTAGACCAAAAACTATTATTATTATTTTCAATTATTATTATAAATATTAATATTAGAAACACAATTTGTTGCATCCTGTGAATTACTTAAAATTGCCGGTCCAGTGGAGTTATTTGGTGTTAACTGGTGAGTGAATGACGTTGATGAGGATGGCATCGTTTGCAGGTCACATAAAGATGACGATGAGGGTGACGGCAACAATTTTAAGTCATTTGTAGATGGAAGAATTTCATTTGATATATTTTTTTTATATCAAACCCGGGTGGTTTGATAGTTGTTTTGTGACACCACTTGAAAGAATTTACAAGGTTATATCAAAATATTTATTTTATTTTATATTTTCAGAAAATTAAAAATGCAACAAAAAGCTGGAAAACATTTTGATTTTTTTTGATGGACTATTTATTCACCTGGTGTAAGAATAGTTATAACTTCCGAAGTAAAAAACTATCTAATAAGGTCAAAATTTGCATAATTTTACTTTCCCGCACTAGTGCGGGAAAGTGACACTTTCAAAGCTAAAATGCGTGCGGGAAAGTGGGTTAAAGCGCACGGTAGTAGAAAAATAATATATCAGTGTTTAAATTATGTTAATTTTTGAAAAAATATGTATGTACATATGTATCCATATTGAGATGAGTCATAGAAGATCTATTATGATTAAGAAAGGCTGGAAAACGAGATAACAGATCAACGAAGAAAAGACAAAGTTCATTTGTACAAGAAAAGAAGGTGTGTACAATGAAAATGTGGAGATAAGGGTATACTGTTTTGAAAAAGTTACAGATTTTGAATACAGAAATACTACAACGTATGTAAACCTGATAGAATTAGGTGGTGGATATCCAGAACAACTGCTGAGAAAAATCACGACATAGATACTACAAACAACAAGACCATGGAGACGGCAAAAAAGAAATGGAAAAAGGAATCGTATCATTGAACTGACAGTGAACAGAATCATCAGCTCAAAGTGTAACGGTTTCAATTCAACATTCATTAGATCGTTTTTAACGTTAACCATTTGTTTTTATCGATATAAATAGTTTTTACAAATGTGAAAGAGATCCACCACTCACCCTGTTTATATTGCTCTGATACCATCCACTACTTCAGAAATATTTAAGAATAATCCATTATTACCATACTTGATTTGATTGTGTTTACATTTTCTGACAAGTAACAAATTTCTTATAAATCTTCAAGAGGCCTGACCTATTAAGTAAAGTTCAACCTGATACTGAGCAGAAGAAGACTGACCTTGACCTTGTAGGTTTGGACTGGTCCATAATCCTCCTTTTTTGTGTTCTGGTGCTTTAAAGTGGTCACTCTCTTTGGGCTCTTTCGAAATAATGTCGGATCTAGCCCAGCTACAATTAAAACCTGTTAGAGATATATTAAGTAAAACCTTGAGTGGCTATTCAATCGCAGCTAGCGGATTTCCTTCTAACAGGAAAAGGAATAAAACATTGAGGTCACATTTCATCCCTGGTAAGTAGCCGCTCTTCTATATTTCTGACCTAGTCATCATGGGAGTCTCGTATTTCAGATCTCTTATTCCGGGTCCTATTCATGGTCCTATTCATGGTCTTATTCATGGTCTTATTCATGGTCTTTTTCATGGTCGTCTTCATAGACCTATTCGTAGTCTGAATCACCGTTGTCTTCATCATTACCCCTTCCATGTCATCTACACAGACGTTTTTTCTTTAAGACAATAGGAATAATTAACAGACAGAACTACGAGTAGCGGAGAACTCACTTCGTCAAGTTCCTCCGACCTATCGACTACACACCACCTGGAGCCTTGCAAGTAAGACCATTCCTATTTATCACTATCTGTCCTGTGTTTGCTGTTCTCAGATAGATTGAAGACAACATTTGCAGAGACTATAGGTTATGTCGCCCAATTCGGTAGGAAGTTTAAACTTCCCATACACCCCTAAAATTAATATAACCTTTTGTGACTACATCTTTTGTAAACTTTTTGATAATAGCTCTTAATACTAATCTCCCAGTGTAATCCAAAACTATACTTTTGGAATCGATTCTATAAACTAGTTTAGTTACTTTTTTAGTATTATCTTAATCTTAATCCATAGCTGGGACCATTTGTGCTTATAAGCTTTACCCATTTTATTTAGTTGATATTTTACTAGGTTAGTCTAAAATTTAACAACGTGCTCTCGGTTGTCATTTGACATCGACAGCTAGCAGTAGGTCTACTGTGCGAACCACCTACTATCAGGCCCACTTTACACCCAGACTGGTGTAAGTCGTTAAAACTGTGTGACAATCTTTTTAGTGAACATTAAACATTTATGGAAAACGTAAATAATTGCTTATTTAATTTACCTCGACCTCTCTCCGTTGAGAAACCGGGTAGTACAACTTTTAAAAGTTTATCTTT
>CAJUYH010008159.1:0-15975 GCA_910591685.1 Galerucella tenella | reverse complement strand
CGGCTTCATGGATGACTAGGTAGCAGGATTGGCACAATGGGCCCGCCAGTGGCCTCAGTGTCGGAACCTTGGCTTGAGTTGTCCAGGACAAGGCTCGCCTGCACATTTAGTAGTAGTAGTAGTAGTAGTGTGTAAGTGTTTCTTCAATAAATCAATAGTAATTAGACATAGTGAGCGTATAATTTTATCCCACGGTAAAAACAGTTCAAATAAATAAGAAAAACATTACAATATTTATATCGATGAGCAGTCAATAAAAGCCATTATTATTATTATTAATAATATGTTTATTTGTTGATGTGATTAATTCTACCAGTCACCAAAATATGCATCATTACTAGGTTGGTACTAGGCACTCTATATAACAGTTCACTTTAAAATTGACATATTAGCAGCTCGCAAAACAAATCCACACCAAATTTTGTCTAATATTCTATCAGTCACTCTCAGATGTCCTTATATCTAATAAATTCCATTCGTAAACGAACCACAGAGATATGACTACAGTTCGGGTGGAAGCATTGAAATTTTACGTAGACGTTGAATGTGAATAATTTTGGTACCGATTTATTTATTATGAGTAGATGGGCTATGCGAGTTCAACGACAAGTATAGGGAAAACAGTGTGTTAGAGAGAGAGAATCATGGAGGCAATGTGTATGAGAGCGATAGAAGCCGCCATATTTAGTTGTAGTTTTAAATTATTAAATTAAAGCGCGCGAATTATAAAAAAAACGTCAATTTTTAATGTTAGTTGGATGAAAAATATGTTTCAGATTTGGATGGTTACTTATTTAAGTTTCTTGGGAATTTTATTTATTTTCAGACTGCAATACGTAGAAAAATGTTGGGTTAGGTTTCTTATACTAGATCGTGGATAATTCGCTTCTCTTTAGAAAATTTATAATGCCGTCAGATTTTCAAAACACCCGAACTAAAAGCAGAGATGCAAAGACTCTGAATGTTGGGAGTAATGGGTATCTGTCGACTAACACAGATCGACAGACACAACAGGATAGGAACAGAACAAAAAAATAACAACCAGCTCCGGCGATTTTGGTAACTTTGCTGGAAGTGATTTAATGTAATTGGGAAAATATGGAAAGTGTGTTGTTTGTGTCGTTCTCGTTTGACATACTTGGGACCACATGTGGACATTGGTTTATTACGAAATAAATTTGATCATTTGTTTTTTTTTGTTGAAAGATTATTATGCCGAATGTGATTGAAAAATGAGCGGGCAGTAAATTATTTTCATGGAGCTGAATGTTCACAGATTGTTTGTTGAAGCATAATATTTCAAATTACTGTTTAACACTCGTGGTTATCCATTATATCTTTTGTTCGTTCCTTGTGGTGTATTCATTATTCTTTTTGTTGATTTTTTCGGGAAATTAAACTGAAATCTTTTTATTATATTTTTTTGATTTATCAACGTTTCGGTAGCGTTGCAGCTACCGTCATCAAGAACAATCCAGTTTTCTTAAATTCTGGTCCCTATCTAACACTAACGAACAGATTCAACTACCAGAGACAATTTATAATATTGTGAAATTTGAGGTTGCACAAGCAAACTCAAAATCAGCAGCTTGGTCATTCTGCATACAGTTAGACTTAGCATTCAATGACTACCACCTATTCTTGAATTTGAAAAACTTCCCAGGGGCCAGCACCATAATGACATCATAGCGCCAAATCAGTGTCATTTGAATTATGAGGTGCTCCAGTTATTTAACTTTTTTTTTTTTAATTTCTTACATTATTTTATTTAGTGATTTATATCAGATCTTAATAAAAATTCTTCCCACTTTGTTTTATGTTTGTCAACTTTTCTTTCATTCGATATCGCCTGGAAATCATTTCCCTTTTTTAAAATAATACGTTACTCATAGCGCAACATATTTCAAAGTTTCTTTGATTAAGGCCCGGTCTTTCCAAGTACGAATAAAATGGCCAATAACTAACTGGAAGATAAATTTATTAGGAAGTCTTATTTAACAAATAAAGTGTAAATGTCTTTCAAACTGACTTTAACCAGTGATTTATTATTCGGTGAATTAACATAACCAAAATAATTATTTTAACGTTGGCTGCAATGAAATTACAATGACTAACTTCATATTATGTGTAGAGAAAGATAGTTTCATGCACAATGTGTATATAATAGAAAGTGATAAACAATTGTTTTGTTTCGCGGACACGTTGTAAGCTGCGAAATCGATTTTAGGCTAGCTGTCACCTGCTTGACAGCACTGAAATCAGGATTTCTTGTAAATATTCAAATAATTGCTGAAATTGTGTATTAACAACGGAAGTAATTTTAGAGAAAGAACCAAAATAATAACAACAATTATAAAAAAAAAGCAAAAAAATATAATTATAAACACTGCAAACCCTAATTAAATTAACCGATCTGTATATCCGATATTGTAGTTGGGGTCCTATCTCCTCGAATAAGTTAATCACAGTTTCTTTAGGTAATCGAAAACGTCGTAAGAATTCTTCATCATCCCATCTTTCAAAGTGGTCAATACGTTCTCTAACGGTACTATATGGGTGACGTTCTGGGTTTACAAAATCTACAATTTCTTGTTTCTCTTGCTCTTCGAGTTCCTCGAAATCATTAAAAATGTCCATTTCAAAATAAATGTGACAGTTTTTATTTAAACTAGGTAAGAATCGCCAACACTTTGAAAAGAGAATAACTCAATTCGTAGTTAATCGGCATCAGTCGGTTGTTATTCACAACCCGAACAATTTTATTTCGAACTTATACCTCCTAATAACTTAACTGTAGAATAATGCCATATATTCTGCGAATATAAATTATCCGATATTGGAAAGACGAATCTAGTGCTTATTTGATAAATATATATTATTTACAACTTTATTCAGACTTGGAAAGACCGGGCCTTAGAAGTGTTATAAGTGTTTGTTCCTCCAACTTCTCTCATAATCAAACACTTTTAAACTATAAGTAGAAACTCCGAACAATTCTGAATAAATGGTAATGTACAAAATCGTCATGTCCATTTGACACTACAGTTTATATTTGAACGGTTGAAGCTAACTCAAAAGCCAATGCCCCTTTCACTCTTTCACAACACAAATGCACTGAATTAATAGCGCTTTATAGCTATAAAAAAAGCTCAACAGCTATAGATACGCGGCACATGTTATATTGAATTGAACCGGGCACAAATGTCAGCTTGACAGATAGTAGGGGTTTTCCTCAAGCATTCAGAATATTTGGCCTATATTTCCTTATAGGTATTTTTTTGAGCAGCCTATGTACCATTGAATGGCATTCTTCCCAAGTCTGGTAATGGTATTTGGATCCCTTCTTGTTGTTATTTTGATCTGTGTCTGTATCTAGTTCTTTCTGCCACACTTTCCACTACAATACGTAGTGATGGGAGGTTGAGAATCACTTCCATGTCTGCCAGTGGACATGTTCTCATTGTTCGACGAACTCTTGTTGAAGTTCAGAACAGAAAAAGGAAGAAGAGAGATGGGAGGAAATTGAGAATATAACATAAATAACCTCATAACCTCATGAGAGGTTAAGTAACTGGGAGGAAGGGAACAGAGGAACAAAAGTATCCTCCCTCAGTCAAGAATTCGGCTTCAGATATCAAAAACTGATAATGACAGTTAACTTTTGAAACAATTTATTTCAATAATCACTTTTTCATAGAAATTGTATCGGAGACATTTCTTCGTAAACCCTCTACCACTTCTATTACGAATGCATTCCTGGAATTTCTCTGGAAAGTTTCTGATAACTTCCAGGCATATCTTCATTTTCACGACAGGAAGGTAGGCCATATACCACCGAATAAGTTTTGATGTTATTTTGAGAAAGTTAGAACGAAATGAATTTCAAAAGGAATTGGGAGAAAATTGCGAGCATTGTCGTTCTTATAGAAACAGAGATTGAATTTGTTCTAAAAAGAAGCGGAATGAAAAAAAAGTAATATATGACTTCGTTGGATATTGTTCTCCAACTTGTTATATTATTATGATTTCAATCACTTTAATTTTCAATTGGAAGCTTAGGTACAGTCAACAGTCAGTGTTGAAGGTTATTAAGACACTGTTTACAAGAACCTATTTGAAATTATCGCTCTTCGTGTACGGAGCGGACCAAAAAAGTCTGTAACAAGCCCTTGACATTCGCCAAAATTCATAGTTCAGCGGCAGGACCGGCTTCTGAGTTACGACTTCGTAACATTAATACATTTATTACAAGTATAATAGAACTAGAGTCGAGTTACAGGATAGCTTAGTGCATTGGACGTACAAAATGTTATAAATGACCCTAACTAACCATAATTAGGAACAGCTGGTTCCTTTTATAACATTAATATGAGTAGATTTCACGAAGTTAGAGTCCAAACAGTGAATTCCATTCTCCTTATTGCTTTTATACCTACAGGAATAATATCTACAAATAATTTAATTGACCACTTGCAATGCATTTACATTACAAATCAATGGATCTAAATAATTATAGGATACTTAAATTAATTAGTGTACAAGCGAATCAATGGGATCTAGCGGAAATCATACAGACACAATTTGATGGTGGCTTATGTAAATGTACGTATTAATTGGAAACGGTAGGTGAAAATAACATAAATTATGTTTAGGAGCTAATTAAGAGTTTTACAGCTTATCCATTCTATACAACTGAACGCAATAATAAGTACTAAAGGTGATCCTACAGGATTTCAGAGGACACAATAAAGTTATAGTGGAGAGTTTATGCCTATTGGAAACTTTATAGATCTATGAATGTAAATAGAGCATTGAAAATGTGGTTAAGGATGAAATGCGTGGGTTATTGAACTTTTTTGTTGATTTGATGGTTGAATAATGTATAGAAAGCAATTAGAATGTTTCTTATAGTGAATTGCCTTGTTCCATCATTCTTAAGTTTACCCTACACCCAGGATAAAGACAATACATTATGACTTAGTCTCAAACACGTTTGGATTTCATCTGCATGGAACTGAGTGCTTTTATAGCTGCTTGGCTGTCAGAGTATGGCAATGGTCTTTTTCTCAAACTCTTGCACAAACTTCTGCCTGGAATAAGTTGCAGCGAACAATGAAGGGCAAGATAATTGGGACACGTTTGGAGAGCTGATGAAGCTCGCAGGATATTTTTTAAATGAAGAAGATACTGGTCAGTGGTAAACCACAACTAAAAATGACCTAAAAAGCTTGAAAGAGCAGCGTTACCTTCTTTGTATGAAGAATATACAAAGTATTTCTTCAAATATTGTCCTTATAGTTTCTTCTTTTTTTTAAAGGAGCCGTCCCCTCGCCGGTACCACCTCTTATTGTGGATACCACTAGTGCTCTATCCGTGCCAATCCGTTCCCTGTATTAGCTCATACAGGTTCTTTGCTGGTTGGTTGTAGAAGTCTTCTGGAGTCATTTGGGGTCTACCATACAGTTTCTGCCTTCTGTGGTCCAGCGTCTCACAGTTGCATAGTATATGCAGAGCTGTTTCGGCATCCTTTTTGCATCTTCTGCATATAAGGTCTCCGTTATACAGTCCTATTTTGTTCAAGTGCTCCTTTATGGAAAAGTGTCCCGTAAGTAGCCCCGTTATGGTGAGTTTGTTCCTGCTCATTGAAAGCAGTTATTTCGCTATTTTTTCTAATGGTTCTTTTATGAATTTCTTCCCATGTATTTTCCTGGGCGTATTCTTCCAGTGTTTATTGTGTTGTTCTTTCATCCACCCTTTTAACCATGACCTAGTTAAGCATCTGGGGATGCCTACAAAGCAGGTTTGGGTCCGTTCATCAGAGTTGACGATCCTGCTCTTGCAGGTTCGTCAGATTTTTAATTACCAGCGATTCCTTTGTAACCTGGGACCCACTCCACTGTTACACTGCCAGTCTTCTAAGTTCTCCGCTGCATTCCCATACCAGCCGAGATGTCACCCTAGAGCTCTGGAGTGCTTTAAGGGCAGCTTGACTGCCTGTCCATATAGTTACTAGCGAATGTTTAATTCATAGTGTGAACAAAACTTTCAGTCCTGTCCAAAGCAAAAATAATCTAGAATCTACGTATATATAGGTTAACAAAAAAAAAACTTTAAATCAAATCCATTCGAATGTTCTGTATAAGGTTACCGCATGGAAAACAGAAAAAGCATCTGATAAATCAAGCCAGCGGCGGTTTTTATTCAAATCGTACGAGTGTTTCTATTGTGTTCGAATATAACAGACGACTATCGTAGGGATGGTGGTGAAGCAGATAGAAAAGTGGTACAGCAATAGAGTGTTTTATATATTGGGAATTGGTAACGACATTGTCGTATCCATTGAGTGGGAAAAATACATACACTTTGCTTAGTTTCTGAGCTTCTTCAATATCGTTGTTATTTTTATTAAAATGTTTATTTATTTACAATAAATTTGAAAACGTCGTTAACGTCTATCAATCTCCCATTCCACCAGTTGACAAACTACCCAAAAACCAAAGTAATTTTCAAATTTGTGAGGCGACATAATACTGTATTACTATTTTCTTAACATCTATTGATAACACGCTTACTTAAATATGACAATTGCAGTGGCGGCTTCTCGGCCTCCTCAACAATTTATCCAGCAAATAGCACCAGAAATATTTTGTTGATTATTTTTCATTTTATTTCCCGTTCATCTAAAATTTTTCAATCCCACAATTAATTCCCCGTTTTCACTACTTATTTAAGAATCTGACAACAGTGCCCTGAGGCTAGATTTCACAAACATCTCTCTCAAAACACGTGTTGCTCTACACAGTTGCCGTTTTTTCTACCAGTCCAATTGCTAATACCGTAAAAAAGAGCGGAAATGGCAACACTCCCGGTAGGCTAGCCTCTGGGATAGCACAATGAATTATGAGAACAAAAAAGGATTTTTGGCCAAAGAAACTCTATACCTCCACGTTGGTTTTTGCTGAGCAACAATTAATTTCGTCACAGAAGTAGCTGGTACGATCGCTGGCTTAGTAGAGTATATTTTTATGTCCAAAATCCTCTCTTAAAAAGTTCACGAGTCGCCACTGGACAATTGTTACTGAAAACTGTAATTAAGCAAAGCAAAGCAATTCACACCCCACACCAATAGCCTCATCAGCTTCATTCTCACCAAGTTTACTTGGGAATAATTCAAAACAAAATTTTAAATAACAATTTTAGTTTTGTTATTTCGATTATTACTGTTCGGCAGTGATATCCTCTTCATGTATCTGTTAAAAAATAAATTGAACGTCTGTGGAAAACTGCTATCTACGATCAGTTGAGTCTCCGCTTGATGTTTTTGCAATGTTCTCTTTTATATAGAGGTGGATTCGTTTCCAATGTGTGTTGTATTTGTGTGAATTGGAGATACCATCTATCTATAATCGATATAAAATATGTTATGTAGATGCTGTGATAAAAAGAAATAGAATTTTTATTATCTGTATGTACAAATGTTGCGGTTAACTGAGTAAGAATTGATTAAATAAAATGTTGTAATGTATGTATCCTACTATGGATACTTGGTGCATTAGAAGTGTGGAAGGGCCTCTGACTAGGTGGTGTTGCTGGTCACTTGGTGTGTCATCTCACAGGAATAAAAACAACTACTGGAATCACTGGGTCATGTTCTCTTTATTACCTTACTTTACTATTATACATTAATCCACTTATTACTAGTACTACTTAGAATGTATTTAGACTAATTTAGAATACTTTAGAATAATTTAGAATGCATTAGAATGCATTAGAATGAATTAGAATGAATTAGAATGCATGTTAAAACACTTTCGTTAACATATTTATACGAAGAGTCAAGTTCAGCGTTTTTGTAAATATAAAACAATTCTGTTTATGTTTGTTTCACGCTCTGAACTTGACATCCTACGTGAGACCTTTCTCTTTTCATATTGTCAACGATTCATGCTTTATAGAAATTAGCTTCAAGGGCATTTATGTCTTTATTCATAATAATACCATAATAATAATTTAAATAATTAATAAATAATATTTCAGCCAAAAGGCATCACAATGTTTAATTATTCAATATTATTGTTAATTTTGAACCTGATTTCAATTCGATTATACAGTATGACCCATTTTGTTTGGAAGCATCCCCGTAAAATCCGCATTTTTCAACCGATTTTGTTTTAATTTTTTTTTGTTAGATTCAGTCTCAAAAAACAGTATTTTTGGCACAAATTTTCATAGCTTAATTACTATTTTCAAGGCCCTCTAAGTTAATTTTTCTTTGCCAAAAAAGACAAAAGTATATTAGGCAATTTTTTTTCTCAAATATGACTATACCACTGGATTCAGAATCATCACAAATGTAAACTACCAAAATTGTATGAAAAAATTTTGATTAACGACAAAGTTATTACAACATGAATTTGGAAAAAGTGGTAATTTCACTAGTAATACCACTAGAGGTCAAATTATTTCCGGAAATTTTTTCGAGCTCATGAATATTTTGAAACTTAATTTTTTTAAAATACTCATGAGCGAGAAAAAATTTCCGGATTTAATTTGACCTCGTGTGGTATTCAGTAAGAAAATTCCACACCAAATGTGTTTCCAACAACATCAGGATATAATTGACGCAATGAGGTCTGCTTCAACTTCTGCTAAGAAAGTCCAAGAATCTCTAAATCAAGAGCGAGCAACTTCGAATCAACCTGCCATAGTATACAATAATTGCCTTTTTAATGTAAACATCAATCATAATGGTCCATGAATTTAGAAAACATTTAAGCTTTTTGTTGAAATTTATCAAAATTATTATGGAAACAAATAAAAATAGATTGTCAAAAAAAATATTTTGTCATTATAAACGTCAAAAAAATTTCCAGTATAATTCGCTGTTGGGTACCCACCAGGAAAAAATTTCCGATAAAATTCATCCGTTGCTATGGTGATCTGACATAAATACACGTTCTGATTGGTTGAAAATCACAAGTGTGGAATTTTCAGTAATATTTTACGTAGAATGTAAACAAATTTTGAAAATAGCAGCATGGTAAACAAAAACAAGGACTCAAACATATTGCACAGTAAAAATTCGAAGCCGATAACTTAACCCGTTCTGGAGTTATAGCTTCTGAAAGTACCTGATAGTGAAAGTAATTGTGCTTAATAATTCCATTTATTAACAAAATGAAATCTACGAGTCGCAAGTAGGCTTTGATTTTGAAATTTTATTTATGTCAGTCAGTAACATTTGTATGAAAAAGTAAGTACTAAATGTTCTAAATATTCAACTATTTAACTATTCAAGACTGAGTTGAAATTGTATTTTTTTGTGGTTACAATGATAGAAGTGAACGAGAAGTAATAGAAATAGGTAATCGGAGACATCCAGATCGCCGTATTTGCTGCTTTGTAGTGCACAAAATAAAAAATAAAAGTATTTATTGAGACTGAAGCAGTGACCAAACGTATTTAAAGAAATTGCTGGCAAAAAATTTTAATGACCGTATTGTGATAGACTACTTTGCCAACAATCCAAATTATTAAGCACACTTTTACATTACTTCCGGAAGCTATAACTCCAGATCGGGTTATCGGCTTCGAATTTTCACTGTGCAATATATTTGAGTCCTGGTTTTTGTTAAACATGTTGCCATTTCAAAAATCTGTCTACATTCTACGTGAAAAATTTATGAAAATACCACTTTTTCCAAATTTATGTTATAATAACTCTGTCATTAAAAAAAATTCTCTATAAAATTTTGGTTGTTTACATTTGTGATGATTCTGAATCCAGTGGAATAGTTATATTTGAGAAAAAAAAATGCCTTATGTACTTTTGTCTTTTTTGGCAAAGAAAAATCAACATAGAGGGCCTTGAAAATAGTGATTAAGATATGAAAATTTGTGCCAAAATACTGTTTTTGACCCACCGTCACTCGCACCGTTAGAAAAAATCTCGGAAAAAATGTAAATTTTTTGAAAAATCAGTCATATTTTTTTTCAACTTGCGGTTTTTTGGCCGAGCCTTTAGGAATGTTATCACGGCCTTACTCATAACACAAATGCGTTTTATTTCATTAATATTTTTTTGACTTCAAACTGTTTATTTTATATTAATGTGTATTTTATTTTAATAAATATTTTAATAACCAAGTACAAAATATGTTAATGAAATAACTTTTAACCCAACTGGTCAATAAATAAGTAAAATAAATAAATAAAATAACCAAATGTTAGATATAATCTAACACGCGAGCGATCGTATAAAAAAAGAGGACGCTAGTGACGGTGAGTTAATACTGAATATAACAAAAAAATCAAATCAAAATCGGTTGATAAATGCGAATTTCCCAGGGGTGCTTCCAAACAAAATGGGTCACACTGTATATCAACAATAAATAATTGACGTATTTCCCCATAGAATCTTGCATAATTCTATTTTTGTCGCGACCTGAATACAACAACATAAAAGCATAAATGCTGTACTGAATAAATTCCTACTAAATATCTCAGAAGACTCGTTATCGCCAAGAAAGAATCGGCCTTGTATTAGGAATTGCAGATTATTTCCATTTTCCGAGAGCAAAAACAAAAATAAAAATAAAAGCGAGAAGAATGCCAGTCTAAAGACTAGGCTGCTAAAGTTTTTATTGATGCAAAAAATGTCTTTTATATTCCAGTCTAGAGCAGTGAGAAAAGTGCGAACATAAGCAAAAAATATATATATATATAGCATTTAACAGGCCTTTTAGGCCCATAGCTTTGTAATTCCTCTCCATACTTCACCATCTTCGGCCTTTTCTCTCCATCGATTCACATTCGTTTCTTTCAGGTCTTCTAGTACCACATCCCTCCATCTTTTCCTTGGCTTGCCTCTTTTCTTCTTGCCTTCCGGAACTCTCCATGCTATTTGTCTCACTATTCTTCCTCCTTCCATCCTTTCTATGTGCCCTAACCACTGAAGTCTTCTTGATGTAATAGTTGCATCTATTTTGGGTTCACGATAAATGTTTTATAATTCTTCGTTGGTTCTTCTCATATACACCCCTTCTACTTTTTTCCTCCCAGAATTCTTCTTAACATTTTCCTTTCCCATCTAATTACATTTTCTCTTTGTTTTCTGTTTAAAACCCATGTCTCACAACTATACAATATTGTAGGCTTCAATATAGTATTGTACAATATTAGTTTTGACCGGACTAGGACATATAAATTTAAATTCTAGCACAGAATATAGCTCTACCCGACGGGGAATTATTTTATGAATATTCCTTTGGCCAACCAATTTTCTACAATCACTCACAAATAATTTTTTTCTCCTCCCTTGAAACGTTCCATCTTTGAGTAATTAGTAGTAACATTAAGTTTTTGACCCACTGTTTTCCGTGCTGGCAATCTATCTCCATCCTCACAATAAATCAAACACCCATAAATGATATATCTTGAGCGGGGCGAGTAAAACGAACTCGCTGAAAACTAAAAGTAACTTAAAAGTTTTGACATACCATTATTCGTTGCATCCGATAACACAAAGCAAGATACTACCTTAAAGGCCTTAGAGGAGCAAATAATAGAGAAACTTTCCAGGGTTTTCGGCATACAAACTTCTTCGATTCAAAGCTCTGGATCTCTCTGCCAAAAACTCCTATCAGTGAGAGTAGATCGTTAAAACTCTCAGCGTTTCAATGGCTGATGGCACAATAAAATTATATTTTCGGAGAATGAGTTTCTCTGACGACACTGTCTCTTATTGCCATCGATTTTTATGTCTTAGATTTAAGATCGAGCATCTTTTAGAAGTTTTGTTAGTTCGGCAAAAAATAATCCCATTAGTTTGGAAGGAACAAACAGCTAAACCTTCTTTTGAGATAATTATTTATGTGGATGCTTCAGTTATAACATAAATTACGCTAAAAAAGGATGATGTTTTTTTATTTTTGTTTGTCATGCCAAAGGTTGCGTGTGTACCGGCGTTGACGTGAATGGTTTTATGATCTGCTGCTGCTGTTTTATCATCTGCTTCCTATGGGCTGTCCTCTAATGGTTTCCAAGGTCTTTTTTGTCTTCTTCTGCTGTATATCTCGTTAAGTCTCTCAGCTTTGGTTAAGACCTAAGCTGTGAACATAACTTTTTGGTTCTTGCTTCTCTACCTTTCCATTGGTATTGAATTTCCTTATCCCCTGATATATTGCAAACTAAAAACAGTTCTAACGCTGAATAAACTTTTCCGCAGCGTGTGCCACCTATGGAATATATTCTGTAACAAGTTCTTACAACTTTTTAAGGGGCCTCTTAAAATTTTCAGTTGAAATGCTATTCTGCAGGTATATCTACATTATTAGACTGTTAAAAATTATTTATTTTGAGGGTTCCCTTTAAATTTTAAAGAGAGTATCTAGCAACAGTGCTTAATAAGCTATTTGACATTTAACATCTATATAAATAACATTAGTAACTTCATTAATATATGTATCTACTCGTACTCGGTATTCCACCGGATCACAAAACTGTAGACTGGAATGGTACGGCAGTAATTTTATGTCCTTATACAGATCGCAAAAAGTCTATTCGAGCCATACGATTTTCAGAGTTTGTGCTGTTAACTCAAGTTGTCCCATATCTAGCACACTCGCTTGTTCACAGGCAGCAGCTAAATCCCTTCCACTATCGTACGCGCAAATTTGATGAATCATTTAGTGAATATCTGGACGGTGACAGGTGCTAGCTTGTTTGGAGAAAATTCAATATAGAATATTTTTCTCCTTTTGGCCTAATTTGAGTGGACAACATTATTTTTATAAGGGTAAGTGTTCACTGTGATGACTAAAGTCGTACAAAGCTTATATAAAAACGATAAAAAAATGTCTTTGTTTACTTGTGCCAAAGATAATATTTTTGTATCGGATATTGAAGCAGTGGCCAATGTTGATGGTGTGGACTGGACATATCTGTTGTTCCATGATTTGATAATAAAATTGTGAAAACCATGTCAACATATGTTGGGATTCAGCCTGTAACGATGGTAAACAGATTCTGCAGAAAATCTAGGACACATATAGAAATCACCCGCCCTCAATGTGTTGCTTAATGCTTATATGGGGGGAGTAGATCTCGATTCTATGTTGGGATACTACCGAATCCAAATTCGATCCAAAAAGTGGTACCTACATGAGTTCCTGGATATGATATGCGTCAATAGCTGGATACTGAGGAGGCGAACCAAAACAAATGATGATTTATACCTACCACTTTCAAAATTCAAACTTGGTATCGCAAAAGTTTTGACTAGAGCTTATAGTTCAGAGGGAAAAAGGGGAAGACCAAGTACCAGCTTACAACCACAACTGGATCTCAAAAGAAAGAAATATCCTTTTTCGCATATTCCAGCCCAGCAAATAAGAACGGCCAATTTGAATCATTTGCCAAGAGTAAGTGAAGAACGACTTAGGTGCAAATATCCAGATTGTAAGGGGAAATCCCACATATCATGTGGCAAATGTTCAGTATTTTTATGTCTGAATAAGGATTACGCGTGTTGAACAATGTCGCTCTCTTCATAACGTGTTTACGTACAACGTTTTATCTAATTCCACGCTTCCATAATATTCAATGAAATCTTCAATTACAATGATAATATTGAAGTGGAATCAAATGGTGTTAGAAGTATTGTTACTATGATGTATTCACCCAGAAAATTGACTTACTTTGAATAACTGTGTCCTGAGTAATGTTTTCAATGTTTATAAATCTCAAAATACTATTGAATTAAAATAATGTGTTAATTGTACAGTTTAAATAATGAAATAATTGTCAGTTTTGACAGTACCTACCTAATTAATAAATTATTCTTTGAAACTCATGTGGTATCTCTATGTTGAAACATAAACAGTTACGTAAAGTTTTTACATAACTACTTTTCATAACTGCTATATATGAAGTTTATGAAAAATGTGACGTTACCTAACGTCAAGGAGTGACGTAAAGTGTCACATTTGATAGCGGAATTAGATAAAAATATTTTTCTCACTATTTTCTCATAGCTCCTAATCAGTCATTCTAACCAATGTATTTTTTTGACAAAAAAATTGAAAATCATGCAGCTAGGGGTTAAGTCGCTAATACTTCTTTGGTATAATCTGAATACTGCCCTAAAATAATATATAAACATGGATAATTTAAGCTATATCAAAGATGAAGTGAAAAAAAGTTCTCACTTTTCTTGGATTGCAATTAATTCCTCAATCAAAGCTTCACCGGCAGCATCTACATGCGCCATTTTTGTAACCGTTATTATTTAATGGCTCACTTTAAGATCCCTGTAAAAATAATAGTTTTAACAGGCTATTTTGAAAGAATCCTTTAAAATTTTAACGAGAATGTGGTTAGCGAATACCGATTTCGTTTTAGCACCGGTTAAACTTTTAACGACTTCTAAAATTTTTAGAGCACAGAATAGGCCCCTATATTTCTAACTCCATCGAAATTTACCTCGGACAAGTTTGAGTAGAAATCCTCATTTATCTTTGAATATACTCAGCTCTTACGTTTATTATTGTGTACAGAAAAATGTCTACAATCGCATCGTGCTAAAGAATAATCCCATTAATTCCTCACACATTTCTATTGTTGCGCTACTGCATTCATCACAGTAACAAAAGCGTAACAAAAGTGATAATAAAAAACAACGTTAAATATGAATTTGAAATGAAAAGATCTCGACCATACACATTTAATTACCACACCATTTATATCCACGTTTCTTTTTCTCCATCTCTCATTGTTCTTAAGCTCATCAGCTTATGATTTATGACAACGTTGAAGTAATAATTCCCAAGGACTTAGGACCTTATAGTGAGAGGCCTTACGTGATTACGCCGTTCGGGCAACAGATGGGGCAATACAATAATTGAATTATTTTGGGATAAATATGCTTGAAGTTTTTTTTTCAATAATATATTCAATAATAATGAATAAATATCCAACAAACATCCTGAATTAGAAACATACTATGTATGTATGTAATTTGGGGTGACAGTCTCAGAAATTAGTAGCTCCTTTAGTCCTATTTCCCGGAGGAATTTTGGGATATCTGCAGGCTTCGACTTAGGTAAATGATCCTCTTATATCCAGTAATCTCCCAGGTGCTATTATTATTATTATTATACAATAGAAATAAGGGCTGAGGTAAGAACCTATGAAGCCCATGATCTGAGAACATAAATAAGTGCTTAAAAGCCTATAAACATAATAAATGACAAATCAACAATAATTAACAAAATCGTAGTTTTCAAGAATAACCGCCACAACTATACAGCGAAAAAAGATATAAATAAAACAAATTCAGATAAATAATAAATGCAACAATGCGCACTATTAACTATTAAATAAAAGTCTATCAATCCTGTTCTTAAATGCGTCAGCAACATCATCAGGAAGATTGTTCCAGACATCAAACACTCTGTTTGGTAAAAAGTGCTGTCTTACTCGGGATCTAAAGGACTCCTTCTTAAGTTTGAATGGGTGACCTCTCAGTCTAAGATCAGTGTTGAATAGGAACATAGATTGAAGATCACCAAAGTTGTGCTTAATGATTTTATAACATAATATCAAGTCTCCCCGAAGTCGACGGTCTTGAAACGAGATGAGATTCGCTCCAGTCAGTCGCTCCTCATAGGAAGGCCTTACGCGATCGAATGCAAGCCTAGTAGCCCTCCTTTGCACGTTTTCTAATAAAACTTGGTCGCGAATAAGATCAGGATACCACACAGGACCCGCATATTCTAAAATAGGACGCACGTAACATTTGTACAGTTTACAGTAAGTTTCAAGTGA
Organism: Galerucella tenella; assembly: GCA_910591685.1. Classification (NCBI taxonomy): domain Eukaryota; kingdom Metazoa; phylum Arthropoda; class Insecta; order Coleoptera; family Chrysomelidae; genus Galerucella; species Galerucella tenella. The sequence goes on along the minus strand of CAJUYH010008159.1, from coordinate 150 downwards.
CACTCTAGAGAACGATTTTTGTATCAGATAGAGTCTGGATTTCGCGCGGTTGCATACGGACACAACATGCTCACTCCACGATAAATTTGAGTTCACTAAGATCCCTAGGTCATCATGGCTGGTAACCGTATTTAGTAACTGCCCATTTAA
>CAJUYH010008158.1:0-15977 GCA_910591685.1 Galerucella tenella | reverse complement strand
TCCTTAATCCTTTAGTACTAACACTGTCTCACAGACGGTATTGAAAGTAAGTAAGGGCAGTAAGGGCAGGTGTGACGCTTGGCTTTACATTTGGTAGTAGAATGGCCTAGCTTCGTAGATCGAGTACAATATTTCGGAACGGGTGGAAGTGGATTTTGTTAGAAATTTCGCAACGATGGTCTAGGCCGTGAAAAAAGATGCCTCTGAAGAGAGCTTGTTGAAGCTGGGAGTTTGTAATGACTCTGGTGAAGGTGGTTGGGGTATTTGTGGCTTTTTAGACAATTTTCCAGCATTTTGGGAAGTTTATTTGGAGATCTTCGAGAAGATCGAAGATTTATTCGTTGGAAATAGTCTTGTCCACCCTGGTGATGACCAATGAGAGGTTGGGACGATTGTTCTTTGCTGAAGAGACTTTTTTGGGAGCAGAAGATTGAGAATGGAGAGGTGGACATACCACTCTGTTGTCTCCAATGGCATTTTGATTTTTGGATTGGAGAGATTTAGGGCAAATGTTCTTCGGAATTTGGAGGAGGGCTGTGCAGTTTGGATTGGCTTCAAGATATGAGAATTTGCCTCCCAGAATTTTATTCCTGTTTAGGAGGATGGAAAGTTCTTTCTGAGAGCAGAATTGAGTCAGGAGGTTCCGTTTATTCAAGGTTTGCATTTTGGGAGTGGAAAGATTTTGAAAAAGTCTGAACTGAGGCTTCTTTTTTGATCTGGTTGAATTCAGATCCTCCTCTAATGGAGAAGGTCTGGGAGGAGCAAGATGAAGGGAATGAGGATGCAGGAGTCTTTGCTGCTTGGGTGTAGCTGTGTTTACTGTTCGATAGTGAGTTTAGGACAGCTTCTTTGGTTGTTGCAAGTAGTTTCTCAAGTTTCCTTGGAGAAAGATTTTCGTATGAGCTTTTATATGAAACAATGTTTTGGGAATGAGGAGAGTCGAGAAATACGACGACTGACGGCATTGAAATCGGAGTTTCCATCAGAGGGCGTGGCTTATTGTTTTTGTAGGGCGTCTTCGAAGTTGAAGGGGAATCTCGAGAATTTTTAGAAAATGTAGGAGATTCGGGGGGCAATTGAAGAAGTTTATCATCGCTACCTTTTTTGCGTCGGGAGCGACGCATGGTACGATGAATAAATTGTTCGCTGTCTCCTGTATTTGTAGGTACCAGTATAAGTACTTTCTAGAGTGGTTTCTGAGAAGAAACCGTCTCTAGGTGCTGTTTAACGTTGTTCTCCGTCTTCCTGGTCTATATTCTAGACAGTTGCAAATAACAGTGTGAACCAGTGACCGTTTTTTTCCTCAGGAGCCGTTGTTACCTAATATTATTTTAAAATAATGAGGCAAGATAAATTGCAACGGCGACTCAATGTGGAGAGTACCTCAGGTGTGAATTGAATTCGGAGACCAAACTAATATCAATTCAGGGAGTAGTCTTACCGGTTCGCGGGTAATCCTACTTTATTTAAGTTATTGAAGTTATATTGAAGTTAATGAGATAATAAATGAAGTTAAGAAACCAAATGAATTCAATAAGTTGATAAATCAAGTTAAGGAATGTAATTAAAGTTAATCAAGAAGGGTAAGTGGGCGCCACCCTGAATAATATTAGTCTACTTGTTTTTCACCTCACAACTCTCTATCAACAAACCTGGAAATGTTGGAAGGGAAGGAATATAAACAACGTTGTTAAATTTACAAGTTGTATAATGACTTTAAAAATATCACAGTAAAAAAAATGAAAAGATGTTGATTTTGTTTGTTGAAGCACGTTGTTTTTACTTAGATTCACTTTCCTCAATTTCCTCGGACAGGTCCTAGGTGGCAGGTACGAAGTCTCAAGCACTAAGCTTCAGGTACACACTTCCAGGTACAAAGTCTTAGGTACTAAGTAAGTGCATTCACATTGAATGCACTTTAGGAAAAATAAAGTTTGAGGTAAATCTCTCAAAATGAATTGAAAATTCTTAACCTTATCGGTTGATGGTTCACAGGAGGAAAAAAGCTTATCCTCACTACTCGCTATTAAATTGTTGAACTATGCGATGAGCAATCGACATACGTTACATATTTCTTTCCTGTTCACATGCTCCGCTTTGAGAAAGAATTTACATATTAATAGTGTGTTCTTAATTTCTATCTCTCTATAAGAAAGAAGAATTGAAATATTTGACCAATATCAGTGTATACTGATCCTCACCAACGGAGATTATCCGTCGCACATTAAATGTAAAAACTTTGCTTTTCAGCAGTGATCGGTGCTACAGGTTTTCGACGAGAAGCACATGTTGATAAGGAAAAAGGACTGGCTACTCGCAGTCCGGTGGATATTAATAAATTCCAATGATAGTCGTCAAATATAACGTTACACCGTCCCTTCGCCGGTACCACCTCAGCCTCCTGGGCTTATTGTGGATACTCCTAGTGTTCTGACTACAACCTATTCAGCCATTCCGTTTCCTGTAGTAGCTCATACAGGTTCTTTGCTGGTTGGTTGTAGAAGTCTTCTGGAGTCATTTGGGGTCTACCATACAGTTTCTACCTTCTGTGGTCCAGCGACTCACAGTTGCATAGTATATGCAGAGCTGTTTCGGTATCCTTTTTGCATCTTCTGCATGTAAGGTCTCCGTTGTACAGCCCTATTTTGTTTAGGTGCTCCTTTGTGGGAAAATGTCCCGTAAGTAGCCCCGTTATGGTGCGTAGTTTGTTCCTGCTCATTGAGAGCAGTTCTTTCGCCACATTTTCTGATGGTTTTTTTATGAATTTCTTCCCATGTATTTGCCTGGTCGTATTCTTCCAGTGTTTATTGTGTTGTTCTTTCAACCACCCTTTTAACCATGACCTCGTTAAGCATCTGGGGATGCCCACCTCATGTTCGGGTCCGTTCATCAGAGTTGACGATCCTAGTCGAGATGTCACCCTATAACTCTGAAGTGCTTTAAGGGCGGCTTGACTGTCACTGTAGATCCTTATCTGCCTGTTGTTGTAGGCTCTCATATTATCAGCCCTTGTACATGCAAGTATTGCATAGACCTCTGCCTGAAATACAGAAGCGTATTTGCCAAGCAAGACGATCCCTTCATGTTTGCTCGTCTTGCTGTATATGCCCGCTCCGGTGCCGAGTTCATTTTTTGATCCGTCTATATACCAGATTAGTTCATTAGCTCTACTAAGTGGTGGTGCGTTCTCTTCCTCAAGCTTCTCTCGATCTTTGATGACAATCTCGAAGTTCTTGCGAAAGATATATTTGGTGGTCATGTGGTCTGTTGGCATTTTGGAAATGTCATCATCCACATGCCTTATCTCGGTGTGTCCTCTCCCATGTGCCACGTCATGGTCTGATGCTTTTTCCAGTCGGATTAGTACTGCCCTTGCTTCGCACATCATGACACAATGTAGCAGAGGAAAGTCTAGCATTGTCTCCAGTGCCGCTGTAGGAGTGGTCCTCATTGCCCCTGCAATGCCAATGCATGCAAGTCTTTGGACCTTGCTTAGTCTTACCATAGCAGAGGATTGTTTGATCTTTGGCCACCATACCAGAGATGCATATGTGCTCCTGGGAATGACCTAATCTAACCTAACCAGTGACCGTTAATTTAGCTCCTGTCTCTTCGAAAGTGAACCGATGACTATTGTGACTGTGACTGTTACAAATCAATTTGTCACAAATAAACATGCCAAACGTAACTTTCATGAATATCGACTCCTCAGCTCTAGGAATTTGCAGGATTTATAGAATATTTCGAAAAAAACGGATCTGTCTGAACTATCTTCAAGTTTTTATATCAACCAAATATGCTTGCTCTCAACCATATTTTGTGTGGAAGGTTCATTTTCATTTTCTCCGTAACGTATTTCATTTCACCACTAGGTCTCATACGGGGTTGGGATAAAGTATGGAACCAACTAATTATCTTTTGAACGAAAATAACGATATTCATGGAAACTTGCAGGTAAGTGCAAGAAAACAAAATGCATCTGATGTACACTTTTTTGTGAATAAAATACCTCCGGTTCAACCGGGAATGCCATCAGATTTTTAACTTAGTTGGGACACCCTATATATTTTTACAGATTTTGAAAGAGCTTGTTGTTTTGATTTCATGCATACTAAGTTTAGTGTAAGAAAATTTGTGAAAACGAGGAGTTGTACAATGGGTGTACATTTCATTATTTCAGAATAATGAGAAACAAAATTACTTTAAATGTTCAAAATGCTTGTCGTTCACTTGCTAACAATATGCCATTCTATTAACAAATACTTGGGTCACTCTTTCCAAGACTTCTCCACGTATTAGTTTCTTTCTTTTTCTCAATTTCTGCGAGTTTGTTGGTCGTCTAACGTAAACACGTGATTTTAGAAAACCCCGAAGAATAAAATCTAACGGGCTAAGATCGAGCAGGCTACTCTATGAATCCTCTACGTCCAATCCATCGATTTGGAATATTCGCATCCAGAAAATCCATAACTCATCTATCATAGTGGGGAGGTGCTCCATCTTGTTGAAACCAAACATTTTGTGGTAATTTCCCATTCTGTTTAAGAGCAGGAATAATTTCATTATTCAGTAAATTCAAATACTTGTCACCATTCAAGGTTCCATCGATAAAAAATGGGCGTTCAAGCCTATTTTCGACAATTTCCATCCAAACCTTTAACTTCTGTGGATGCTCGGTATGTCCATGAATCCAATGATTATTCCCATTTGACCAATACCTTGAGTTATGACGATCAACTGTTCAACTCAAACAAAAAGTTGCCTCATCGGAGAAAAACTATGTTAGAAGCAAAATTTCCGTTGACCTCACAGATGTCCACTAGCCGTTCGCAAAATTACAGCCGTCGATCAAAATCACATTCTGACAGTTTTTGAACCATCAATACCTTATACGGATAAAACTTTCCACTTTTCAATATTTTTCCTACAGAACGTCGACTGATACCAAGGTTTAGTGCCAAATTTGCGGTGGAAGTTTGAGGTGATTCTTCTAAATCGATTGCAATATTTTGTTTAACAGTTCCGTTAGTTGCAGTCCACGGTCTTTCAGGCTGAAGCAAATTTTTCACCATCCCAGTTGTATTAAAACGTTGTAATGTTTTAGCAAAGTCTATATATTCCAATGAGTCCGGCCACTCTCTCGACGACGCGAGAATCCCCCTCCTGCCGACACCCACCGTCTCACCGGCAAAATCCACATCTGATGTGGGATTTATTGATTTTTCAGTTCTGTTTGACTTACATGGTGGTGTAGCAGAGCGTTGTATCGGGTGCGCCCAAGAAAGTGATCTTGAATTTTAATTTGTGCGAACGTTATCTGCTGTGTTCTTGATTGTGTGCGATGCCTTCTTATGGAAATTATTGTTGCGTGGATTCGTGTAGAAACATTAAAAAAATGGTCAGCCAACATTGGACATAAAAAGGAAAGACTATCAGGATTAGTCCACAGAAGAACGGAATGCCCTGGTATATGGGGTTGGATATTTTTTGCAAAAGTGTTTTGTTAAACACAAATGCGATATTTGCCTAAACTTTTGCAATAAGGAAGGTTGTGACCAATCCACATCATTCTGCGAAAAAACAGTCTATGAAGGTAGTAAGCAGGGACAGTTTGGATGATTGACAGTTCCTCCAAAAATTTTCAGTGAATATCTGATTTCTTTAGAAAATATATTCACTGAAAATTTCAATGATTCATGTGTGCAGGATGATGTAGGAATGGCAATGAACTTGAAGACCAAGTTGTCTACTATCGCATTCTCGCATCCTTGCCCAAACTTTCCATGGGAATACCTGCTGTCCTTATATACAAGGGTGCGAATCTATTATACACTGAAATTTGCAAATTCCTCACTAAGGACCTTTGGAAGGAATAAAGAACATCCTAAATTGGAAATATTGGAAAATTTATAACTATTTAAGTATTTATTAATTTTTAAGAATGTACATAATACTTACAGTCCGTTCGCTGTATCTTTTCCCATGTATGAAATTATTCACATACTACTTTTTGTAGTACGTCTCTTTCCTACTCACAGAATCTAAACCCCCGAAATGAAACCGTTTGTTCCATTACAACATAATATAACAAACAGAGATAGCCATATGATGAATGTCGGCGATAGGTTTAACGCGAATTTGTACGCATTTGTACGTTGACAGACCGAAGACTTTGTTTACATTTTTATTTTACATTTCCATTCGTTTTTTTTCCCTTGCATATAAATTTATTTCAAAAACAGTTGTTATAACGACTAACTTATACCTGAGTGTTCGAATATTTGTGGTAAGTAAAGATTATTCATCTACTTTTTATTTATTTACTTTGCAATGAAAACTAACCTTAAATTGACATTTCATCATGATTCTGGATAAAGTTCCATCAAACTGAATTATATGAAACATATTTTGCTTCCACCAATGTAGAAAATATTGACCTAATTTTCTGAAAGACCAGAATTATTTATGAATGATTTTTATTTTTAGAATATGCCTGGAAAAACGTTAAATTCACAAGCACAGGAGCTGGTTCTAAATGTGTTGGAGTATTTTGAGTTGGAAAAAAGAAATGGAGGACCTTTGGAACCACTTTCATGTGTTCAAGAGGTAACATAAATATTTAAGTGCATGCTTGTTTAGCAATATACTTATCATCAATAAAAATTTTTTTATGTTAGAGGGTAGCTGCTGCCTTGAAAATATCTCGGCGGACAGTATATGCTATAAAAAAAAGGAAAGAAAACAATCAAATGCTTTCAAGCCCAGGCAGAAGCAGAACTCGTTCTAAATCCAAAACAACTGATCTACCTGAGGGAGCTAAGATGGCAGTACGGGACACATTATATGATATGTACCAACAGAGTAAGTATTTATTTATTATTTGATTAAAATCTTTTGTTAAAATGTAGCTGAAGGTATTTTGTAATGAGTATTCAAATCAGGGTATATTCAAGAAAAATTTAGGAAGGTATTTATATAGATTTTAGTAGTTTTGTGACTACATTACAATTTAAGTCAACTATTAAATTTATCTTATTTTTGAACAGTCAAGGTTTAAACATTGATGGAATGTACAATCATAATATCATTAAAAACATGGTATTTGTTCTAATTGAATCTCTACTATAATTTTTGTATTTGTTTTAGAGAAGCATGTTACTTTGACTACCTTAAATTGTGAATTAAGGGAAAGAGAAATTCTATCTATTGGCAAAACATCTCTCAGCATTTTGTTAAAACATTGGGATTCAAATATAACAAAGATGACAATCGAAGAGCTTTAATGGAGCGGACCAGTATTGCAGCCTTGAGAGCCAATTTTCTACGTGAATATATGGAAAACCTTTCAAGTACTCACCCAAGAGAGCTTGTATTTTTGGATGAAACATGGATCTATTCGAAAGGAAATAAAACATATTCTTGGCAAGACAACAGCACTAAAAGTGTTCGTAAACCAGATGGTTATGATGGTAAACGTTTTATAATTGTTCATGCTGGTTCTACCAAAGGATTTGTCTCTGAAGCCAGTTTATTATTTTGCTCAAAATCTAAAGTAGCTGATTACCATGGAGAAATGAACAATGAAATCTTTATTAAATGGATAAGTACTCAATTAATTCCCAACTTAGAAGAGCCATCTCTTATTGTTATGGATAACGCTCCATACCATAGTGTTCTTTTAGAAAAGCAACCTTCCACTAATTCGACAAAAAATGAGATTGTTACATGGTTGACAACAAACAACATTAAGTTTGATACAAAACTTACAAAACCTGAATTGCTACAAATTGCAAAAATTAATAGAAAAGGAAACGTGTATAAAATTGATGAGTTACTACGAGAACATGGTCATGAAGTGCTGAGACTACCGCCATATCATTGTGAATTCAACGCTATTGAATTAATTTGGGCAAATTGCAAGTCATATTACAATAAATATATTGGAAAAGATGGTTATTCAGATAGTTCTGTTATAAATATGTGGAAAGAGGCACTGGAACAATGCGATCAACAAATTTGGGAAAAATGTGTTAGGCATACTCATGAAATTATAGGAAAGTGGTATGCCCGAGAGCAAAATATAGTTGATATTGGCATTCAACCAATCACCATTGACATAAATACTGGTGATAGCTCCGATTCTGAATGTGAGGACGATTAAATAAAATTTATTGTATATATTTATGAGTCTTAAATATACATATTTAAAATATTTATTATTTATTTTCACAACCCAAAAGATTTTTATTTTTCGTTGTTGAACCGTATGGGTGGGACGGCCCAATAATAATGGTTGCCAGCCATAACCCTAAAGGGGCAATTTTGATTTGCAAAGTTTTTACTGAGGTAGTTGTTATTACTTACTCTTATGCAAGGAAATTTGCGGAATAACCTCATGAAACTCTGGAATACTAACAGTTTTTTCAAACTAAAAGTTTAGGTAACATATTGCTAAATGGCTGTGAAATATTCACAAATATCTATTACACCACCTTCAATAATAAATAACGTACACCGTCATTTTAGCCACATCCTAATTGAACCATCAATCTACGACCTGCGTGCCATTTAATGTATTGATGTATTGCGTTTGTATATGAATGATGACGCATGGGAAAAGATTCACCGAACCAACTGTATTTGTTAGTTGATATTTCAATATTTTCATCTATTTATTCAATACAACGCTACAGAGTACACTTCAAATGGACTTGACCTAAATAATTGTTCATTTGTATTCGTTTTGTCCCAAGTAGATGTTGAACTGTGTTATTTCTTTTATAATGATTATATCAACAAAAATGTTCATTCGCTGATCATTCTATATTAGTTATTGAGTATTATCAGATCTACGCTCGTATATACGTTATTGAAGTCTATGTTTATGATTTTTTTCATTCCATTTCTCGGTTGAAACAAAATTTCTAAAAGTCACTTAGCAATGATGGTAGCTATTTTTGACATATAATTTATATAAGTTGTCAATATTTTCCAAAACAAGAATAAACTCAACATATTTTCTAATTGCACCCGGTAAATTCCTTCACAAATGAATTCACCGTCCGTCACCTCGTATACTACCAAATTACTAGCAAAAACAGGTGTCGCACATGATTTACGACTCCCCGCAAAAAATGCCGGCGTTTTCCGACGAACAAAGGAGTGACCGGACTTATTGGAATATATAGACTTTGGTTTTAGTTAATGTTGAGCGTGATATAGGATTTCTTTCCGGATGCAAATTATTGAAAATATGACACACTTCTTCATGAGTTCTAGCACGATCACCATAACCGAATCATTTTAAATTATGGAATTTGTTCCCGTCAATTAGAACTTGACACATGGGGAACAAAAAATGTACGGAACAGTACTCTTTTATTTATCACAATGCATACAAACAACATCAATAAGTTTATCTAAATAGTTTTTTGCTCTAATGCAAAAAACTCAAAGGAGGTTGATTAAAGTGCTATTCTTCGTTTTCATAAGTTTTTTCACACTAAACTCAGTATGCTCGAATTCAAAATGACAAGCTCTTCTAAAATCTGAAATAATATATAGGGTGTCCCATTTGAATCAAAAAAGTTGATGTATTTCCGGTTGAACCGCACTTTCCTGCAAATTTTCATAAATATAATTCTTGTCGCTTAAAAGATATTCACTTGGTTTCAACCTGTATCCCAACCCTGTATAACTCGTTTCTCACTTTCCGACTTCCTTTCTGTTACTACATTAAATTTTCATTCATTTCCATTATAATGTATATAATTATCAATATTAGATTTATACAATATGAAATTTAGTCGTTTCCAATGTTTGAATTTCCCAATCGAGAGGACGTTACGTATATATATATATACCGATAGTCTTTAAAATAAATGATAATGGGAGCGTGCATCCGTGGAACATGAAAACACGTTGTCTTTTCAATCTTCAAATCTTCCAATGAGGTGCACCCGGTGAGCTTTATTTTTATGAAGTAAAACATGTTCCATCAACTGAAAAGTAACATAATATTGAAGTAGTTATGCTTCTATACTGCTTTAAACTCCCCAGCCATGAAGAACAATGTTTAGTAAACCTAACCAACTATAAGAGCTCTCCCTTGAGAACTGCCAATAAAAGACAAAAGGCAACAATTTTAAAAGGTGAACATTCTTGAGGAACAAGTATTCAAAGATTCACAGGACTAAGTGCTTGAGCTGATTGAGAATGTTCATAAATAAACATCACATTTTTGATGATAGTCATAATCTCCTCAAGATTTTCTAAATTATCCTTGTGAATGACCACTTGTTAATAGTGGGCAAGTTTGGAAATCAAACAAATATTCTAAACATCACTGTTTATTTTATCTTTTTGCTTTTTACATAATTTCAATTATTTTGGCACTACACAGTGTTCGTATTTTTCTGTTTTTTAATATAAAAGGTGAAAGGGTCACCATTTCTCTATTTGTTCTTCAATATTATATTGTATAATTAGTGGCAAAAGCATAATATTCCCAAACGACTGTGAGTATTACCAGTCGAGGAGCGTAGCGACAAGTCTGGTAACACAAAAGTTTGGGAATACGCTTTCCCCACCAATTATACATATTATTTTTCCTTCGATCATTGATTTACATTTAAAAAATCAATTAAATAAAGGTAGAACGTGTCGCGGGACACACGGTAGGAACTTTAGTTGCTTTTAAGCAAAAATTATGTAATACATTTGACGTTATAGATAAACAATTTGCATGTGCCTCGGTGGCCGAATAGTAAGCAAACCAAACTATCACGCGGTAGACCCGGGTTCGATTTCCCGGAAGAAGATTTTTTTTATTGTTAATTTTATTTTCAAATAATTATTCTGCTTGATATTAATAACGACAACAGGTAGACGTTTGAAATATTCAGCAGAATATTCATTATTATAGATTATTTTTTTCACTTGTCAAAATCTGACATTTTGGTGGTTTCAACCAATAGCAATACATTATTCTAGCCAATCATTCGGTATTATACTGATAATTCTGCTTCCTCATCGATAAAACCTTGTTTACATCGAAACGTCAAAATTTTACTTTAAATTTGTCATTATTGACAACTAAAAGAGCTTCGAAGTTTATTGAAAAATGAACACAAACCGATTGAGTGCCATCACCCAAGAGAATATTAAACATTCAGGTAATACAAAATTTTAAATTTATGAAAAAAATAATCTTCCCAAATACAACTCGCTCTTCAAATTTTATCACATAATTTTTTATTTTCATCACTTAAACTTGTTCATTTGAGGCAAAAACACAAACCGAATTTAGATAAAATCCCTAACGGACTCGTGATTTTATCAATCGGTTTGTTTTCATATTCTTGCCAAATAAACAAGTTTTCGAGAAAAAGTAAAAATTATCGATAACATTTGAAGCACTCGTGGTATTACCTTTGATAATATTACGGTACCCTTCATGAGGGAGTCCGACTGGCAACATCTACTTATAACAGCATCGTATATTCAAAAAGGGAAATCGTAGCATTATACAAATTGGACATTCAAGAACTGTACCTTTACCACAAAAAAATTTGTGGAAAAATAAAATTGAATTGTTAAATTTTCAATTTGAAGTTATATTACAGTATATAGAAATTTTTATTTTCTATATTTTCTCTTGAGTGGGTCGTAGAAAAAATATGCTGTTCGACTCGTGTGGATTGTCCATATCGCACTTCGTCCTCGTGCGATATGGCCATCATATCCACACTAGTTGCACAAACTACTATTTCTATCAAAATATGCCCTTTTACATTTAAAAACAGCCTGCTAAATGTCAAATCAATTTATCCATCCATTTTAAAGTTATCGAATTAAAGCATTCAAGTTCTCAAAATTTCAACACCCTGTATTTCGAAAAGTTAATGTGCTAGACCCCTAAATCCTCATCATTTTGTCCAATTTCACGAGAGGAATCTACATGCAAACGTTGTAATTACCCCTAACGTTCGAGATGCTTATACCATTTTTTGCGCGATCACATTGAAATAAATTCCGAATGAAATAATTCAAATTTCTTCGAAATTGACAAAAAAGATCAATCGCGCAAAAAAATTATGGAAATAATGTTAAAAATTTATCCGAACAAATTCAAGTAGATCACCAGCACTGCGAATACCAGCATTGCATAGAATTTTAATATAGCATCCGTGGTTCAGTGGTAGAAGTAAAATAACTGTAATTTTAATATGCCACCAAAAACTGTGTAATTACAGGTGTTGGGAATTCTCCCAGTATTTAATAATTGAATCCACCAATTCCAAAAAGTAAGAACTTTTATTGAACCATAAATATTACAATTTAAGTTATACTAAATTATGACTTGTGTCAAAAATATATACGTGCGTAGAGAACAGATAAATAAATGTCTATTGTTTCAGTGGTAGTCAGTACTCGGTTACCAACTCTTAAACATTTCCCCCCACCATTGAAGGGCACTTCAATCAATGTCTTGATTTGGTAGTAAACATAATTTGGAAATTCCTCGTGTAAATTCTCCATCAATTGTCTTTATTTTTGCTACACGTTCTTTCCCATCGGGACCACTGGAAGTTTCTATTACCCTTCCTAACGCCCATTGAAGCGGAGGTAAATTCTCATTTTTGATGATTTTGGTATCGTTAGTCCACTTAGTTTTCTTCTGAAGCCCTGCAAGGTATTCAGTTGACCATCTACGCCAGAAATGCTGGTATAGCATTTGTAAATGCTGCCATCTTGATAATCGATTGAGTGGTATATCTTTTAGATAAGGGTCTGGCGATGAGGTGAGCCTCTTACCAATAAGGAAATGGGATGGGGTTAACACGTCCAAGTCATTAGGATCAGATGACATTGGGACAAGAGGTCGGGAGTTTAAAACTGATTCTATTTGAGCTAGTACAGTACTCAAATCTTCGTACGTTAAACTTGAATTACCAACAATTCTTTTCAAATGGTGTTTTAAAGAACGAACCCCTGCCTCCCATAAACCGCCGAAATTTGGAGAATTGGGTGGAATAAATTTCCAATCCACCCCATCATTATTAATTGCGGTAGAAAATGATTCTGATTGTGCTCTAAGAAATTCTGCTAAATCACGTAACTCATTACGTGCGCCAATAAAATTAGAACCATTATCAGATAATATCTTAGAAGGTTTTCCGCGACGTGCAACAAAACGCCTGAAACAAGCGAGAAAAGCTTCTGTGGTCAGAGAAGATACCGCTTCTAAATGAACTGCCTTGACAATACAACATATAAAAATGCACACATAACATTTCGAAATTTTTGATCCGCGACCATACCTATTTTTAATGGAAAGTGGACCTGCATAATCTACTCCTGTCACCGAAGAGGGTGGTGCAGGTTTAACACGTTCCCTAGGTAATGCGCCCATTATTTGTTCCATGGGTGAAGGTTTTGCTCTAAAACATTTCATACACCCACGTACCACTTTTCTGGCTAAATTTCTTCCTCCCAATACCCAATATGTATCTCTAATAGAACACAGTAAAAGTTGGGGCCCAGGATGTAACAATCTTTTATGCTCAAATTCAAATAACATGTGACTGAATTTGTGACTAGCCTTTAACAATAAAGGGTGTTTTTCAGAAAATTTCAAATCTGATAGGTGAAGCCTTCCCCCCACCCTTAAGAATCCTGATTCATCCAAAAAGGGACTTAAGCTTGAATAATTCCTATTTGACAGAAGTCTATTATTTGACAACTCATCAATTTCTTGTTCAAAACATTCATGTTGAGCAACCTTTACTAAAACCTTATTTGCATGATTTAATTCTCTATAAGATATAAATCCAATCGTTCCTGCTACATTGATTTTACCTCTAAATCTGTCTATAAATCTAAAAATGTGAACTAAAGCTCTCCTTAATCTGTCAAGATTGCTGAAAGATTCAAAATGAAAATTGATAGTTTTTATTTTGACAACGTTGATCTTTTGAGATTTAATTTCTGGCACATCTACCGAGTGCAAATCCAAAGGAGTTGGCCATTCTGATTCACATAATTCCAACCACGACGGCCCCTTCCACCATTTAGAGCATTCTATTAGTGGTTGAGGATACATTCCCCTAGATAATACATCAGCTGGGTTGTGTTCAGTTCTGACATGTCTCCAGTCTGCTATATCTGTTAAAGTCTGGATCTGAGAAACTCTATTATCTACAAAAGTCTGTAACAAGGTAGAAGACATACCTATCCAACCCAATACGACTGTAGAGTCACTCCATAGATAAATTTTATCAAAATTACATGTCATAGAAACTTTCACCTTAGATACTAATCGTGCAAGTAGTAAAGCTCCGCAAAGTTCGAGTCTAGGAATAGTTTGTCGTTTCAACGGACTTACTTTTACTCTAGAATATAATAACGCAACTGTAACCTTACCACCAATGCCAACACTTCTGATATATAAGCAAGCTCCATACGCTTGTTGTGAAGCATCACAAAAGCCATGAAGGTCAATTTTAGTACAGTTTTCTACAAGAACCCACCTATTTACATTCATATTGTTCATCTTCGTCATTCCTTGCTTCAACCTTACCCATTCTGTTTCTAAAGACATGGGAATAGATTCATCCCAATCGACCTTTTCCAACCAAAGCTTTTGAATTAGAATTTTAGCTATAACTACAGAAGGTCCGACCAATCCTAACGGATCAAATATTTTGGATATCTCAGACAATATTAACCGTTTCGTAACCCGTTGAGAGCATCTCAAAAAATCTGTAGAAAAGGTTAAATAATCCTGTTTAAAATTCCACAATAAGCCCAAAGTTTTATTGGTATCCTTTTCCCCAAAACTTATCTGATGGTAGCTGTCTACATTTCCTTCCAAGACTTGACGAACTTCAGAACTATTAGATATCCATTTTCTCAACTCCATTCCACTACCTCTCAAAATATTAGATATACTCATGCATAATCTGACAGCATTCTCCACTGAGTTAGCACCTGTGATTAGGTCGTCTACATAAAAATCCTTTAATATGATATTAGATGCCTCTGAATCAAACTCTGCACTATCCAATCCTAACTGCTTCAAACACCTTATTGCCAAATAAGGTGCAGACTTGGTTCCGTAAGTGACCGTATTTAAAGAGTACACCTTAAGTTCTTCATTCGGATCTGATCTCCAAAATATTTGTTGGAACGGCCTTTGTATGGGGTTAATCCAGATCATTCTATACATTTTAGCGACATCCCCACAAACTACAATTTGATGCTGTCTAAACTTCAATAGAATAGATGTTAGATCTTCTTGCAATTTTGGCCCATTAAATTGAATATCATTCAATGAAATACCAGTATCAGTTGGTTCTGACCCATTAAAAACCACCCTTAATTTTGTAGTACTGCTACTCTCATTGAGTACCCCGTGATGACATAAGAAATACGACCCTGTTTCAGATGGGTTTGAAACCAACGACATATGACCCATTTTAAGATACTCCTCCATAAAATCTTTATACAAATTTGCTAAATTACTATTACATTTTAACCTTCTTTCCAATGCAAAAAATCTCTTCATCGCCTTCTCACGAGAATCACCCAATTTCTCTACAGAATCCTTAAACGGTATATTCACTATAAATTTACCGTCAGCCGCTCGTGATGTGGATTCCAAAAACATTTTTTCACACTCCATATCCTCTAAAGAAAAATGCTCCTTTATACTTATTTCCTCCAATTCCCAGAACTTTTCCATTTGATGTTGAAGATCAACCAAACCAATATGAAGCTTTTTAACCTTAACTCCTGACCACACGGAGCCCGTTACCAACCAACCTAATCTAGTTTTTTGTAAGATGGGTTGACCTATACCTAACTGAATTTGTCCAACACACATTAATCCAAAAAAGACATCAGCAACCAATAACAGATGTACCTTTTGGGGTTCTGCATAACCAGGATCAGCCAATTGCAAGTTGCTAGGAATA
>CAJUYH010008157.1:0-15978 GCA_910591685.1 Galerucella tenella | reverse complement strand
TCCTACACAAAAGTTAATTTGTAGGGATGAAGTTTTTCTTTACGAAGTCATCTTAGAACAGTTGTATGACTAACATTATTTTCACGGGCAATTTGACGTGTACTTGAAGTTGGATTCTCTTCGACACTTGACAAAATATCCACTTTCACATCATCTTCAACTAAGTGTGGTTTTCTTTTCAATGGTTTGACATGTCCAAGTTCTCTGAATTGTGCATGAATTTTAGACACAGTACTTTGTGAAATATTAGGCAATTCGGGATACCTGTTTTTAAATTAGTTTGCCACTTCAACTTTACTTCTGCAGTTATCCCCGTACCCGATCATCATTAAAATCTCAATTCGGTGAGTCTCAGTTAAATATTTCATTGTTATGTCGACAAGGGAAGAGTGTTTGACAAAGATTTTACTTTTTCAGTATAAACTGTCAACACATCAACAACTGACAGAATAGAAAACAATCCACATTATTTACGGACTTAAAACAATCCACATTATTTACCGATTTTGTCTAATAATTGGCGTTTTTAGACAATTTTTAGGTATTTATGATAAAATTCATGGGCGTAGCAGGTTTTGTTTAATATGCAAATTCGTCTAATAATTAGTTAGTTTAGATTTTTGATAAATCCATATTTAGCTAATTTAAAAAAGTACCAATATTTCAAGTGTAATAAATTATTAATTTTAAAATTTCACACTGTATAATTCATAATTAACCATACATTATTTAGTTTGTTGGAATCGGTTCATTAAGAAAATTTCAAAAATATACAGGGTGTTTCATTAAAAAAAACACCGACTATGGCATGTTTGCTTGAATCACCCTGTACATTTAAATTTATGTTTACATAACGCACAACTCAATTCAAAAGTTGACGTGTCTCAGAATTTTTTATAATTTTCTAAAATAATGACATAAAGAATTTTATTCCATAAGTGGTTTCCACACTGTATATAAAGTAGATGGGATGGAACCAAAGGATGCAGTCTTGTCAGGATCACCCTGGGCGACCCTGGGAAGCTGGCGCCGAAGAAATATTTGGCGATGACCAGGAAAAACCTTCGTTCAACAGTATGATTTCTGACTGGCCACTGTCATCTGAGGAAACACCTCCATACTACAGGGCTAGTGGACGCACATCTATGCAGGATGTGTGAATAGGAAGATGAATCTGTCCGGAGTTATCGTCAATAAGAGAGTGTGTTTGGTGAGTCTTGGCCTACATCTGTCGATATAAAGGAGATGTCTCCTAGTGACCTGTCCACTTTCCTGGGAAAGACAGGATGGACAATGACCTAGGAGGACAACTCCTCAGGAGGATGTACAATGGGTCACATGTGGCCTAAGTGCTGTGAGCCTATACTCACCCTTCCTACTTTACAGATACAGATCTACAAGATTTCATTGTCCGAGAACGGAGGGAGAACATATATCAGTAATACCAATCGTAAACGCTGGTTCAATGATTGATGCGGCAATTATTTGTTGGATATAATTTTTTTCAGTTATAAATGCAACAATTAACTTTTCCAAACATTTAGTATCTTTTATCACTTTCCATGTTTTTGGTACGAAGTCCTGGGACAACTTGTAAATGCTGACTCATATTTATTTGTAACACCTAGTACAGAAAACAATAAATAGAAATCCACACAAAAAACATAATTTCAGATTGCAACAGAGCAGTAACTTCTGAAACACAAACTGGGCGCTCCGAATGCAACCTTAACCAGATGTCACTGAGCATAAAATTAAAATTTATTGACCACGTCAATAAAATTTTAATATCAACATTCAAAACTTGAATATTGTGAAAATGGGTCAAATTTCAAAGAGTAATATGCAAACTTACAAGTTTCGGTTTTATACGTTTTACGTATAATGTATTATTCATAAAATGTAATAACTGTAATATCAGTGAAGAAAATTTTAAGTCGGTCCATTTGCAGCATCCGCCAAATACATATTCATACTTGTTATTACCGTAAAATGAGAATATTTATTATTGCAGTCGTTTTATCAGTGTTCATCTCGTGAGACACTAAAAAATTTTATTGAGATGGAAACAATAAAATGTCAACATGTTTGGACAGTTACGGAAACTGGCCAAACCCAATCCAAAACTCTTTATAAACATATTATTTTTTATTAGAACCACTTTCGAGAGTTTTAATTTTTTGTTAACTTTATAACTTCGTCAATTTCAATAATATACGAGGGTTTTTGCATGTAGAGAATAATGCGTCTTTGGTCTGGTGGACAAAGACGACACAAAAGAAATCAATGATTAGACTAGGCAAGGTGCAAAGACTTGCTTGTCTCAGTATTGCAGGGTGCATGAGAAACACGACAACGGCAGCACTAGAAGCCTTATTTGGCCTTCCTCCATTACACCTCGTGATAATGGGGGAAGCAAGGATGGGACTATTTAGGCAGCAAAATAACCTGAGCAACAAAATAGTTAGATCAGGATACATATCCATTAAGGACATCATAAGTGGAGCCATTCTAGATATGAAAATAGACTATATGGCCACTGAACTTCTCCCCAGTACTGAATAATGAGGTAGAAATACCTCACAGAAAGGACTGGCAATGAGGAACACAAGATGCTCCTTCTCATTAGGAGAACATACTTCTGTATTTCAGGCAGAGATTTATGCTATCCTAGAATGTGTCAGAATTAACAAACATATAGGACTGACACTCATAGGATAAACATACTAACTGACAGCCAGGCAGTCCTTGCAGCTTTAAATAGCCGCAAGGTAACATCCCGACTGACAGAAGAATGCCAGAAAGAACTAAATGAACTAGCAGACCACATTAGAGTAATATTAGTGTGGGTGCCGGGGCATAACGGTATTTCTGGAAATGAACAAGCTGATGAACTCGCGAGAAGAGGTTCAGCAACATTGTATGTTGGACTAGAACCAGCTCTTGGGACCACAAAGAAGGTTGTCCGAGGGCAAATACAAAAATGAATACAAAGCCAACATAGACTTCAGTGGAGAAACACTTCAAAGCAGGTACACAGTAAGACCTTCATAGATGACACATGTGTAAAACGGGCCGAAGAACTACTTAATATCAGTAGGAATAAGCTAAGAATTATAACAGGTTATCTAACGGGCTAGAAAAATAAAACCGACCAAGTGCGAGTCAGTTCGCGCACGAAGGGTTCCCTATTGTTAGATCTCGTTTAAGATATTCAAATTTGGCGCACTTACAATCATTCAACCGCTCACGCATGCGCGCCAAAGTGGGCGAGCGCAGGGGAGGAGACTTACTTCCTGTGTATCCGTCCCGGCATTAGCTGCTTGACATGGGTTGTGAGTACATCTAAGAATAAGAAATCTAACACTATAGTACATTCAATAGCTCTTTGGTGAACGCCATCGTTTGTGACGTATATCCGGGAAAATCTTCAATTACAATGATAATATTGAAGTGGAATCAAATGGTGCTAGAAGTATTGTTACTATGATGTATTCACCCAGAAAATTGACTTACTTTAAATAACTGTGTCCTGAATAATGTTTTCAATGTTTATAAATCTCAGAATACTATTGAATTAAAATAATGGGTTAATTGTACAGTTTAAATAATGAAATAATTGTCAGTTTTGACAGTACCTACCTAATTAATAAATTATTCTTCGAAACTCATGTGGTATCTCTATGTTGAAACATAAACAGTTACGTAAAGTTTTTACATAACTACTTTTCATAACTGATATATGAAGGTTATGAAAAATGTGACGTTACTCAACGTCAAGGAGTGACGTAAAGTGTCACATTTGATAGCGGAATTAGATAAATAATAATTACCAGCTTCTTTTTCTAGCTGAAAATACTTGAGAACTTTCAAAATGCTGATATTGTTCCTTGTATCTAGGCATATTTTTGTATTATTTAAATAAATATAGCAATAAGATTAATATTCACTTTGCATAAATAATTTTTTTAATTTTTTATTATTGATACGCATCGACCATGGAGGTCATTAGCGTCATTGTGGTGTACAAAAGTTACAAAAAAGAAAAATTATATAAGATTCAGAACATCGGTTGATTTAAGAAACGCCTTCAAGTTTTGCACATTACATGAGGGTCCTAGTAAGTCCGCTAATTCACATGCTTGAAGCTGCGCCTGTTGTCGCTTTGACATTAATTGTGGACATTGCATGAGAAGGTGCTTGACAGTTAGCGTTTCATTACAATAGTCACACTTTGGTTTAGGATCGTTGCTGAAGAGATGGCTGTGTGTTAGCCAAGTGTGGCCTAAGCGTAGTCTGGTTAGAAGCACTTGATCACGGCGATGGCGATTTTGGGTAATATAGGCCATGGTTTTGTTGACTTTTTGACCTCGTTTAACTTAGTATCCGCACTTTTCCACCGGTTTTCCCACGCACTCTTCACTTGAGCATTAACTGCACTTTTTACATCCGCACTGATAAACTAGTTGTTTCCGTATTGTCATTTTCTGCAGCTTGTTTGGCATATTTGTCTGCTTCTTCGTTGCCATGAATTCCTATGTATGGGATGGTATCCAGGTGAAAACAACGTTCTTGCGGTTTTGTTGGGCAGTGTAGAGTTCCTGTTTAATTTTATTTACGAGAGGATGGTCTGAGTAAATGGTTTGTAAGGTTTTTAGAGCGCCGAGGGAGTCTGTGAGATAGGGATGGCTATGAGTGACAGATGCATTAATGATGATTAAGGCTTGATATAATGCATAAAGTTCTGCGGAGTAAATAGAGTAAGTTGTTGGTAGCTTGAGCATATGGACTGAATTTGTAGTCACTGCCGCTACTCCAACCATGTCTGAGAACTTTGAGGCATCAGTGTAGACCTGAAGGTAATTGGGGAATTTTGCTAGTATATGCCTAAGACTTGCTATTTATAGAGTATTTATCAAGGGATTGCATGAATAATAATTGACAGTAAACAGCAAAATACAGAACTGACGAGAACTATCAGTGAAACAGTAGAAAAAGACGTGAGACACATTGCCAATATCAAAGGTACGACTGCATCCTATTTTGAATGTTGGAATTCTCCCGATTGATGGGTCGCGCTTGCGCGTATTCTATGCATGAACTAATTATATTGTTGGACTAAAAGATTAGGGTTAACGTTTGTAATACATTTAAACGGTTCATTATTGTGATATTTTGATTAGGATTAATCACAGACCTGCCTTTTTTTCCATTTCTTCCTACGTAATGTGTTAGAAAGACACTAACAATCAATGACGCACACCAATTAATAAGGGTATTATTTCAACCATACGAGCAATCTTCTCCTGAATTTTATCACATTAGTTTAAAAACAACCAGTATGTGTGTGCGTTGCTCAAGATACCGCTTCCCTCACTCACGAATATAATGAATACCTAATTATAATTGACAAATCAAAACAAAAAAGACACATCTACCCAAATAGTCCTCAATTCCGTAATCAACATTTTAATGACGAGTTACAATATACTATAGGAACCGGGATAATTAATGGTTGTCGAGAACAACGAATTGCAAAATTCCTTAACGGCACACCTCTTTGATGCAACCTTCCACGAGAATTGTCATTATAATTGAAATTTATACAATAAATTGAACACCTGTGCGATCTCAAATATATCTTTATCTATCTTCTTTTTGTGTCTGATTTGCAAAAACTGATATGTATACATACATGCAACATAAATGGGAAGGGCTACTTGTATGAAGACAGAGCAATTACATACGTGCACGTGTATCATTATCATTTTCTTTTAAGTATTCACGTCTTATACTTATAGTCTTACACTAGTGGGCCTCGAAGAGAGCGCTAGTGTTATGGGGTTTTTACGATAAAAAGACGATGATGTCATTTTTAGTTACTTTCCTGCTTATCAGAATAAATATTAATTTACCAACCGCACAAAAAATTTATCCTCAACAGCCAGGGCAATTTACAGCTAACGGGTTGGCAAAACTTCAAGACGTTGTCAGATGAACTGGTAAAATTCCCCAGATTGTTTTGACGTTTATTGACATTCGATCATTGTCTAATATTTACAAGTTTTTTTGGTGCTTTTAAATCCATTGTTTCTTTATTAAAAAAACAGTTATTTTCATAACTAATCATTTGGGCAAATCTGCAGTGTGTAGTTAATAAAATACCGAAGCAGCTGAACAGTAAATGTCAAGAGATGGTAACATCTTTGTAAAGCTATTTTAAACGAGAATGCCAAAATAGGGGCCCGCTTCTCCCGCTTACTGCTGTAAGAGACGTAAGTAATAGTATTCGTTATTTGAATTCATTTTTATTAAGAACTGTCAATCTAACATCAGATTGACTTTTCTAGTTTTCGTTAATTAAAGAAAAAAACTACAGCTTGGCAACATCACAATATTTTGTTTTGCAACGTAATCGTCTTTTTATCGTAAATAAACTATACAGGGTGTCCTACGACGAGTTGAAACCGAGGTTAAAACTATCTGTACAGGGAGTCCCAGGAGTTCGTACCAAAAACTTGGGAGGTGATAGAGAGACTAAAAATAATGATGGTATTTCATATAAAATTTTTTCTTTACGCCCTTCGTTAACGAACTATAGGGCTCTAAAGTTGGGAATGAAAAGTTACAGTCGACTTCCGGTAGAACCGGAAGTCTGCCATCTTTGAAAATACACTCAGGTGCAAAAAAACGGGCCCCCTATTTTTTTCTCAAAATCGGCTATATTTGTTTATTATTTTGGCTTTTGGTTTACACTTTTTATATTTTACCAACAAAGGACTTCCTCCTGGTATAAAAAGACAAGAATATGTTACTTAAACTAAACTTAATAAACAATGACATAAATAAAGGAAAAATACATGTATACTTAGTAAAATTTATGTTAACAACAGCAAACTTTAGAGGTACAGAAAACAAAATTTAACACATAAAATAGACTTTAGTATTTGGTATTTCCTCCTCTAGCCCTAATTATTGCTTGCATACGGCGTGGCATCCCACTAATGAGCTCACGAACTGCATTCTGAGGAATATTCTCCCATTCTTCTTGAAGAGCTACACCAAGCTCATTTAGTGTGGTTGGTGCTATAGCACGACTTCTAACACGTCTGCCTAACATGTCCCACACATTTGCGTCCGGAGAACATGCTGGCCAGTTCATTTTTTCAATGCCAACTTCTGTCAAGTATTCACTGACGCATCTCGCTGAATGAGGTCTAGCGTTGTCCTGCATCAGGATAAAGTTATCGCCAATAAATGGAGCGAATGGAACCACCTGATATGCCAAAACTTCCTCAATATACCGTTGTGCAGTCAGTGAGCCCCCATTGATAAACACTAATTCCGTAGAGGCTTCACTTGATATGCCTGCCCATACCATTACGGAAACTCCGTTATGACTCAGACTTAGGCCCAGTTGCTGGCCTAAAAGATTTTAACACAACCTCATGTAATCTTCGGCGAACTGTCCATTTCCTTACATTTTTACCACGAACCTCCAGAACTCGATTTCTTGTCTGTAGTGAAGTCAAATGACGATCCCTTAGAGAATTTAGTACAATAAATCTGTCATCTTGAGCGGTAGTTACCCGTATTCTACCACTACCAGGCCTTCTTGTATCCAGTATCCCCAAAACGTTGTAACACCCTTTGAATGGTAGAACGACTAACATTGAGTAATCGAGCCACATATCTTTGGCTTCGACCATCTTCCACAAGAGCTATTGCTTTAGCACAATCTTCAGCACTTAAAACCATAATTATTAAGACTTTAAAATTGTCAACGTTGATATTGACAATATTAACTTTAACAAAACATTGCCTAGCAACCTCCCAACAATTGAAAACACATAAGCTCCTTTCGAATTGCATGAATGAAATAAGGAACTTTTGAATTTGAATTTTCCAAAATGTTCTTTTTTTATGTAAAACGAGAAAATACACATGTATTCCAACTTTTTGTATTTAGAAGGAAGTCCTTTGTTGATAAAGAATACAAAATATAATTTAAAAACCAAAATAATAACCAAATTAAGCCGATTTTGAAAAAATAATAGGTGGCCCGTTTTTTATGCACCTGAGTGTATTTTAGTTAAAAAGATCTCACCTGAAAACCGAAACGTAGAAATTTTCATGATATTACTATAAGTATTTTGCCATATACAGATAGTTTCAACTCGTCGTGGGACACCCTGTATAGTCGGGCCGCTCTTAGTTTACCACTTTCGGATTAGAAAGTTATAGCGATAAGGTGTTCAGTTGGTCTGATATTTTAGCAGAACTGAAACGTTATTTTTACCAGGCTTGTAACATCTAAAATTGTGTCGTTTTTAAAAATCGAAATTTTTCTACTTTTTACTCGGGCTGCTCCATTTGAAAAATTGGGCGGGGTGAACATAGGGTGGAGGGGGTTAAAGTTATAACGCCTATATATGATCAAAATGAAGTCCCCTTTTATATTATTTTTTACGTGTTTTTTCATTTTTCCCAAAAAGTGACTCCTTCAGAATTATGAGGGGTGGATAGTTTTCATTAAAATGCTCTGTATAATGTTTTAAAAAATCTATTCTCTTCTATATTATTATGACTGAAAAGCATTAACTACATATATATTTTTTTTCAAACCAAACCCACTCGATATATCTACTTATCCATTCAACTGTGTGAAACTTCATATCTGATCAAATAATGGGAATTTAATTGAACTACATACCTGTGGGTAAGTGGAGTAGAAGTATTTCTATGTCGAGTACGGAGATACTTGATTGTTGGTTAAAAATGATTTTGTTAATGGCTTTTTAATTAAGAAAATGTTATTCTATTGTAAAAAAAGTAAGAGATACTCGAATAGATACTTAGTTTACCTTGTGTGTATCTGTAAATAGTAAAAAATGTCATCAATCATAGAGTTGTACACCGGTCAAAAATAAATATGAATGTCTACCAAATCTGAAACAATTTATTCTCGAGAAGACATGATTTTAATTACAAACTGAAGAAAAATATTTTGTTCCTTTAATCAACGTTTTTTTTTTGATTGTATATTAATTCAATCCTAGTTAGAATGTACGTAAAGGATGTAGAGTTCATATAATAACCTTTTTGGTATGCGTCATCGTTTGTTAATGTCCTAACACATTAGTTTGGAAGAAATGGAAAAAAAGGCAGGTCTGTGATTACTCCTATACCTTGTTTTTAAACTAAGAGGAGCGATTTGGCATTTCTGCAGCCTATAAATAGTGATCGGTTAAATTGCCGCCCGTAGCACACAGCTTTTTTGATACAACTGACAACGATATTTGTCAGTTTTGTGTTTATATGAAAATATTTCCACTTCCATCTTTATTAGGTATATCTTTTTAACGTTTGTTGTTTTATTTTCAACTAAGTATTATATTTCAACCAAGTTAAGTGCTATTTTTATTATTTATTCAGTTTAATAAACAAAAGATTTGCTTGTTTCTTCTTGTTAATAATGTAAATTTCCATATAAAATCTAATTATTCTAAATATTTCTACATGGAGTTTTACTTACATTACAGTAGGTACATTATTATGGTATTTTTCTATATCAAAAATTCTGCTGACTTCTAGTTCGCGCTCAAATGTGAATAGAGAATAATTTAAACATACAGTAGCTTTTTTGTACATATTATCATCCAATTTGACATAAATTACTTATGATAACCTTACATTTTTTTCACAATAATGTGACATTTGGTTACAACCGAAGTTACAACTTTTGCCATAGCCTGTGGCCAATGATGATTCAAGTTGTAGACTTGCATTGATCCCTCATTGGACACGACACCTGCGAGCAATATAATACATATGTCACATAATTGTCAATTAGTTCGAAAAGTCTGAACACGACCCGTTCGG
Organism: Galerucella tenella; assembly: GCA_910591685.1. Lineage (NCBI taxonomy): Eukaryota > Metazoa > Arthropoda > Insecta > Coleoptera > Chrysomelidae > Galerucella > Galerucella tenella. The sequence goes on along the minus strand of CAJUYH010008157.1, from coordinate 6,096 downwards.
AATACCCTCTTATAATCTAGTAAATTTTAGTGGTGTAAGTATGGTTTCTTAAAATGTTCCTCCTAGTTTAAAAACAAGGTATAGTTGTGGAGTTGACAATTATTGCTTTTTCTAGCCAACTGAGAAGTTGAATTTCTCTATTAGGGGTTAATATTTTTTTTCTATTACTAACCTAATTCAATAATGGACAAAATGGAATATTTTGAGAATTCACTCGAGAATTCAGGGATAGTAGTTCAACAAAGTCTAAAGGCGGCGCCAGACATGCGGCATTCGGCGAGTACCGAGTGACTGCTCGCAGAGTGGCAAGTAGTTGAGTTACTCGGCAAGGTGTGCGCGGAGTAATCACCAAATGACAAGCACCTCAACCAGATATTCGCCATATGTGGATGCGGATTCAGAGCGTTATACGGCCAATACTCGTTTCCTTTGATGTTGCTTCAAAAGACCGACAAACAACGGGAGCACTGCACAAAGACTAAAATTGGTCATCGGCAAGTAGCGATGAACCCGTCCACACTACTTGCTACTTGGCGAGCAGTCGCTCGGTACTCGCCGAATGCCTGGCGCCGCATTAACGCATACAACAGATATAGTCGGGCCGCTCTTAGTTTACCAATTTCGGATTAGAAAGCTATAGCGATAAGGTCAGCGTTGGCACAGGTGGCCAGATCTGGACCTTTTTTAAGACGGAGTGGCCCCTTGGCACCTCTTTACGAAATCTGGCCCGTTTTTCCCACCTGTCCACTGTGAACTGTTTCTCGTTAATTACTGACTAAACTGAACACAGCCAATGACAGCCATGCCTCATGCCTTACTGCTGTTATTGAAGAATTAAAAAGAAGAATTTGGCATTCTAGATTTTATGGTTGGGTTGAGGTTTGGTCATAGAGAGATAATAAGTTTTTCTTCATGGGTTTGGTCAATGTTTGGTGACTTTGGTGTTGTTCCCAAATAAGGAAAATACAAAATCATCAGTTCCAACACAGTTTAACACGAAAAAAAAAAACGCCCCTCGTTGGACCTGCGAGCAATATAATACATCACATAATTGTCAATTAGGTCGAAAAGTCTGAACACGACCCGTTCGGAATCCCCTTTTATAATATAGTAGCTTTTAGTGGTGTAAGTGAGGTTTTTTAAAATGCTCCTCCTAGTTTAAAAACAAGGTATACAGACCGTCAGCCCGCTGCAAAAAAGCGTGATGATAGTTAAACGTATGCCTCCTTGAAATTCAGTAATTTTGCTCATTTTCATCAACAATCAAGCGAAATAAATGTTTGCCCGTGGGGGAAACGACAGATATATCAATTGTTTATTGCAATGAAAAATTGCATTTTGCAATTTTAGTTTCACGTATGCCAAGATACCAGACGTTAGTTTATGAAAAAAAATCCATCGCAAAATGATCGGCATACGTGCAGCTTGCCTCGCAGTGTGTAACTTAAGGGCTGGCACACACCCTTAAAAGTGTAACAATAGTTATTTATGTACCAAGGGTATAAATAGATGTTTATGCCCTTAGGGCGACGTCTTACGAAGCCGAGGGCCTCTGGCCCTAGGGAAGGAGTTATCGTCAATAAGATAGTGTGTGTTCGGTGAGTCTTGGCGGTCTTGGCCTACACCTGCCGATATAAAGGAGATGTCTCCTAGTGACCTGTCCACCTTTCTGAGAAGGACAGGATGGACGATGACCTAGGAGGACAACTCCTCGGGAGGATGTACAATGGGTCACATGTGGCCTAAGTGCTGTGAGCCTACACTCACCCTCCCTACTCTATACAGATACAGATAGTATGATAATGTCAAAACTAAGTGATGTTTTGAATAATGTTTAGCTGATTGCAGGAATATGGAGAATCAGACACTGAAATGAATGTTACCCTGCCATAAATAAGATAACCAGAAAAGACGAAAAAACTCTATAAGTATGAGAGCTATTAGCTAATGAGATAGGTAATACACACAGCCTATAATTCTTCATAAATTGGAGAAAAAAGGAAAACAATTTATAAACAGAGGTAATTAATAGTGGTGGACAAAATATAGTGCTCTACTCGCATGTAATGGCTAATATTCAAAAGTGATGCCGACATTGGTGAATAATAGCCCTCAATGCTTGTTGAATAATATTTAAATTTAAAAAAAATATTGGTTGTCATACAACAAAAATTTGTTGGTGAATTAAAAAAATGTCTTAATGTTTCTTTTGATATTTACTTTTACAAAAATAAAAAAATCATTTTTCAGCAACCGAGTTAGGTATAAACTACAAACAAGTTGAGACCTCGGTTGAGACTAATTTAATTAAAAATTTAAAAACAAAACATACCTATGCAGTATTGATTTAAAAGTCTCACTTATATAGATCATACGTATTTTGAATTTACTCATTGACTTAAACCTACTTGAATGAGATTTTCAAGTAAGTACTTAATTAAAACATGATTATTTCAGTTAGGTATGTCTATTTTATTAATGAGATTCAAAAACCGTACCTACTCGAATGTATTATAAATAATCACATACCTACATTCAAATACTTATTTTTATTTATCATTTGATGACAGATAAAACACCTAGGTATGTATTTTAAAAAATATAAAGATAAAACGCACCCGGTTGCATTCCAAAGCCTCGGCGGAATGTTCCTCTTTCTGTCTGAAACAATTAGAGCACTTCGTCTTATGAAATATGTTGGGAGCGAACTTCTTACACTGCGACATGTTGTACCGATATCACTAATAAAATGATGATTACTCTTAGCCCCAAAAAACAACACGAAAACTTGAATAATATGGAAAAATATTTGCCATTGCCACTGTCTTCACTATAGTCATATCCAATTTTTTTTTAATTCCATGTTAAATCGCATAAGTAATTTTAAAAACACACGACCTACGTATACACACTCTCTCAGCACTCAACTAACTGACAGACAAATTGAATTGAAATGTACTGAAAATTAAAATTATAGAAGAAACAAGAAACGTCACGATGTCCCTCGTCTTCTTTTCTTTGACGTATGACACTAAAACTTGACATGTAGGCAATTTTCACTGTCTTGTGATAGCAAATGAAAAATTATTTTTAAAATGACATTTACCATTCACCTCTGCAACAGAAAGTACTTTTCTGAAATTGAATAGTTCAGAGGGGTTTTAAACGTACTGTATATAAATTTCACAACACAATATTACTTTTTTTTTAAATTTAGTCTCTACTAATCTTGGCTGTTCAGCCACAAATTGAGGTAGTTATCAATGTCAATTGTCATAATATCTGTCATATTTGAAGTTTGAAAAGTCTTGCTTAAAGTAAAGTGCAAAGGCAAATGGTATCTTGAATTCAAATATATTTTAAATAGTATTATGTAACTAATTAACAAATATGTACTACTAATAGAGGTATTTGGTGAATATAAGACATTGAGTGTTAAGGACATAATGTTTTTAAAAACGGTGTAATATTGCAGTTAGTGTTTTTTTGCAGAATGGATGCAGGAGGAGATAGGTACTATTTAAAGAATATAACAAAGAAATTTGTATGTAAAGAGTCAGCTAAATATTTTAAAAATTTTACTATAAATTTTTCACTGAGTTGTATATTTTTAACTGAAAAACCATTCAAAAGTATGAAAAATGAATTCTAGCAAACAATCAAAAACAAAATACTGAGTATTAATAATTATAACCTAGATAGGACTTTAAAATTTTTATCTCGGCCGATTTTAAATTTAATGCACATAGGAAATATTTACACACAAAATTAGCTCCTTATAATAAAGGAGTTCTTATCAGTGTATTTACTTTCTGTCACATTAAAACTGTGTGTTTTTTAGAAGTTTGCATTCCACTAATATTGCTGTTATTAGAGAAGTATATGATAATGAATTTTCACCAGCATGTTTTTCAATGGAGCTAGAAAAAGCATTAGAAAGTTGTTGTTCCATAATTGTTATAGAACCAACACAACTAGGAGATGAAACTGCTAGGTGGATTAGTTTTGGAAATTATTTGCATAAAACTGCAGTTGTTACTGGTTTGACCTCCATTATTTCAGGTAAAACACTATTTTGTTGGAATTCTCATTAAAAATATAGGTGACAACCTCCAAAAACTGAATAGTCGAATGTGAGATTATGTTAGGAGAAAGTATTTATCCTCTATTAATACTTTTCAGGTTTTGCCTGGCCAGATAACTTTGCTCCTCAAACACCCCTAGGTATTATTTCTACTTTATGTACAGGACTATATACAGCATCTTGGCAGTTTGATCACTGTGTAAAGTATCAGGTAAATATTTATGTTCTTTATTTATTTACTAAATCTATTAATATGTGCCATAATGTTGGCAAATTTGTCCATCATTTTGGTTAATTTTAATTCTCAAATTACCTATAGGAATATCAAAAGTAATATTTTTTCTCAAATTTCCTTACCACTCACTTTTGCATACCCCTGTTTGCAAAATATCGTAGATTAGATGTGGTTGATTTTTTTCCATATTCGATACTCATTTCAGATAGTGTAATTTCTTTGAAATAATTTTTATTTTTAGGTAGAAAGAGATATAAGAAAACTATCGAGATTACCAATTCTTGGAGCTTTGACAGCAGCATCGCCAGTAGTTTTAGTGAGAAAAGATGACTCAAAACGTAAAATATTGCATTCTGTAGTAACATTAGCAGCAGCTTCACTTTGCATATATAGGTTATATCGAACAATGAAATAGATTCTGTTTTAACATTAGAGTATTTCTTCGTTAAAACTAGTGAATATAGTAGTTAAGAACCACCCTAGCAGAAGGGCTATATTATTTTTATAAATAATGTGTGGTAAAGACAGATGTTGTAAACGATTCCTGTTTGGCATTTTCAGAATTTTAAATAAAGTTAAATGAATTTCGTGTTTTACAATTTGTTTCTTTATTGTACCCAATTGGATACACAACATAACATCCAATAAGAAGTTTGAACAAAGAGGGATAATTACCTCCCAAAGATTTTCCATCTAAGAGTTGTTCATTAGTTGAAAGTACACTGTTATTTTTAATACAGTTGCAAATGCTTCTGTGGCTTTAAATTAAAACAAAACATCAAGTCAAGACATTTATTAAATTAATAATATATCATTAATATATTCTCAAAAGTTAAGTTTTGATAGTGGATTTTTGTGCTCGTTTAACCATAATTAGAAAATAAAGAGAGGGTAGAAATTTTCTCAAAAAAATTGCAATTTTAGGTAAGAGAGTTGATACAATAATTTCTTTCTTCTTTTCAGCAATAGCTTTAACAATTTTTTCAGCTACATACTCAGGAGGATGGCCTGTTTCTGTAGTTGGATCCATTTGGCCATAACTTGCTCCACTTCCAGTTAAAGCATTTATAGAAAGATTTGTTTTGATATATCCTGGACTGACAACAGTTACGAAAATATTATTAGATGCTACTTCTGCCCTTAAACTATCACTGAATGCTTGTAAGGCATGTTTTGATGCACTGTATGCTGATCTTTCTGGTAAAGCAACTATACCTTGGATGGAACTAATGAAAATAACATGCCCCTCTTTTCTCTTTACCATATCAGGAAGTACAGCTGAAAAGTGAAATTCAATATAGTTCAAACCTAAACAAAATTTTAACCAAAAAGATTGTTACCTTTTGTCAAAGCAATTGTTCCAAAATAATTTACCATCATTATCTTCATGTCAACATCAGTTTGTGTAGTTAGTACACTACCTCTGTGAGAAACTCCACCATTGTTAATAAGGATATCTATTTTACCAGTAATAGATACAATTTTTTTTACTTGTTCATTTAGATTGTCAATGTCAGTTAAATCAAGAGGTACAATAATAGGAGGATGAGTCTGTACTGTACTGTGAGAATGTAGTAGGTCTGTTCGAACTCTTTCCAACTGTTGTCTGCGTCTTGCACATAAAACTACTTGGCATCCCTGTTTATAGAATTCATGAGCTAATGCTTCACCTAATCCTGAACTAGCTCCAGTTATAACCACCACCTACAGCAAAAACCATGATATTTAATGTTTTAACATTCAATGGTGTTCTGTAAATGATGTATTTATTATCAAA